>SJYO01050114.1:808938-825469 GCA_006410555.1 Capra ibex | reverse complement strand
GGAGAAAGTGAAAGAATAGTAACGGAGGCCTGGTGGTCCAGGACCAGGTAATTTCCTGGGGTTGTTTATGGTCTGGTGGACTGGACGGAGGAGACAAGTCCAGTATCTTTGGACATTCGTCCAGTTCTTCATTGTCAATCTAGACCTGTACCTTGATGTCTGACCAACTTTTAACCCCTTGCAGTTCGGTTTCTACCGCTTCGAGATATGTCAGTTGTTTTTTCTGGCCCTGGACTGACACCAAGTCTAGTACTTGAGGAATAACGGTTTAAGTCTGAGTTTAACTTCTTTCATCCCCTTTGACGATCTGGTAAGTCCATACTGGATTTAATTTAGGGAATACTAATATGTCACCTTCACTCTTTATCTAAATTCCCAGATCTAGACTATCTATCTCACGGACTACTTGATACCTTACTCTAAGTACTGTGACACGTCCTCTGTCCCTAGTTCTGGTAGGGGTACCTTTTCTTTACTTTTTTTCGTTTTACCGACAGACCCCTCCGAAATGTTTATCGACACTTTTCTTCTCTCCACTTTTCGTTTCCTCTTTTCCTTTCTATATTCGTAGACTTACGTCTCAAAGTTTCTTATCGTTCTTCTCTGTTCTTTCGGAAGAAGTCGTTAGTCACGTTTCTTTATCTCCTTTTCTTGTCTTACCCTTTCTGATCGCTAGAGAAGTTCTTTTAATCTCTATGGTTTCCTTGTAAAGTACGTTTCTACCCGAGCTATTTCCTGTCTTTACCAGACCTGGATTGTCTTCGTCTTCTATAATTCTTCTCCACCGTTCTTATGTGCCTTCTTGACATGTTTTTTCTAGAAGTGCCGGGTCTATTAGTACTACTACACTAGTGAATAGATCTCGGTCTGTAGAACCTTACACTTTAGTTCACCCGGAATCTTTCGTAGTGATACTTGTTTCGATCACCTCCACTACCGTAAGGTCAACTCGACAAAGTTTCGGACTTTCCACTACGACACTTTCACGACGTGAGTTATACGGTCGTTTAAACCTTTTGAGTCGTCACCGGTGTCCTGACCTTTTCTAGTCAAAAGTAAGGTTAGGGTTTCTTTCCGTTACGGTTTCTTACGAGTTTGATGGTGTGTTAACATGAGTAGAGTGTACGATCATTTCATTACGAGTTTTAAGAGGTTCGGTCCGAAGTCGTTATGCACTTGGCACTTGAGGAACTGTAAGTTCGACCAAAATCTTTTCCGTCTCCTTGGTCTCTAGTTTAACGGTTGTAGGCGACCTAGTACCTTTTTCGTGTTCTCAAGGTCTTTTTGTAGATAAAGACGAAATAACTGATACGGTTTCGGAAACTGACACACCTAGTGTTCTTTGACACCTTTTAAGACTTTCTCTACCCTTATGGTCTGGTGGACTGGACGGAGAACTCTTTAAACATACGTCCAGTCCTTCGTTGTCAATCTTGACCTGTACCTTGTTGTCTGACCAAGGTATATCCTTTTCCTCATGTAGTTCCGACATATAACAGTGGGACGAATAAATTGAAGATACGTCTCATGTAGTACTCTGTGCGACCTGATCTTCTTTGTGTTCGACCTTAGTTCTAACGCCCCTCTTTAGAGTTATTGGAGTCTATACGTCTACTGTTGTAAGAATACCGTCTTTCACATCTCCTTGAGTTTTCGGAGAACTACTTTCACTTTCTCCTCTCACTTTTTCAACCAAATTTCGAGTTGTAAGTTTTTTGCTTCTAGTACCGTAGACCAGGGTAGTGAAGTACCCTTTATCTACCCCTTTGTCATCTTTGTCACAGTCTGAAATAAAACCCCCCGAGGTTTTAGTGACATCTACCACTGACGTCGGTACTTTAATTTTCTGCGAATGAGGAACCTTCTTTTCGATACTGGTTGGATCTATCACATAAGTTTTCGTCTCTGTAATGAAACGGTCATTCCAGGCAGATCAGTTCCGATACGAAAAAGGTAACCAGTACATACCTACACTGTCAACCTGACACTTCTTCCGACTCGAGGTTTCTTAACTACGCAAACTTGACACCACAACCTCTTCTGAGAACTCCCAGGGAACCTGACGTTCCTCTAGGTTGGTCAGGTAAGACTTCCTCTAGTTGGGACCCTAAAGAAACCTTCCTTACTACGATTTCGACTTCGAGGTCATGAAACCGGTGCAGTACGCTTCTAAACTGAGTGACCTTTTCTGAGACTACGACCCTCTCTAACCCCTGTCCTACTCTTCCCCTGCTGGTTCCTACTCTACCGACCTACTGTAGTGTCTGAGCTACCTGCACTCAGACTCACTTGAGACCCTCTACCACTACCTGTCCCTCCGGACCGCACGACTCTAAGTACCCCAGTGTTTCTCAACCTGTACTGACTCGCTGACTTGACTTGACTTGACTTACAACATACAACAGTGAGACGAATAAATTGAATATATCTCTTATGTAGTACTTTTTACGGTCCGACTTACTGAGTTTTCGACCTTAGTTCTAACGGTACTCTTTATATTTGGAGTCTATACACCTACTATGGTAAGACTACCGTCTTTCGTTTCTCCTTAATTGTTCGGAGAACTACTCCCACTTTCTCCTCTCTCTTTTTCAACCGAACTTTGAGTTGTAAAGTCTTTTGATCCTAGTACCGTAAGTCAAGGGAGAGAGAGAGAGAGAGAGAGAGAGAGAGAGAGAGAGAGAGAGAGAGAGAGATTGGCTATTCAACACGGACTGAGAACGTTGGGGTCCCTGACGTCGGACGGACAGAGGAGACAGGTACCCTAAGAGGTCCGTTCTTATGACCTCACCCAACGGTAAAGGAAGATGTTCCCTAGAAGGGCTGGGTCCTTAGTTTGGCCCCAGAGGACGTAACGTCCCTCTAAGAAATGGTTGACTCGATACTCCTTTCGGGTCACCGTTTATCTACCCCCTTTTCATCTTCGTCACTGTTTAAAAAGAGAAGAACCCGAGGTTTTAGTGACGTGTACCGTTGACGTTGGTACTTTAATCTACTACGAACGGAGAACCTTCTTTTCGAGACTGTTTGGATCTGTTACATAAATTTTCGTCTCTGTAGTGAAACAGTTGTTTCCAGGTATATCAGTTTCGATACCAAAGAGGTAATCGGTACATGTCTATTAATCTCAACCTTGTATTTCTTCTGACTCTCGACTTCTTAGTTACGAAAACTTGACACCACAACCTCTTGAGAACTCTCAAGGAACCTGGCGTTCCTGTAGTTTGGTCAGTCAGGATTTCCTTTAGTTGGGACTTATATAAAACCTTACTGACAATGAATTTGACTTGGAGGTCATGAAACCGGTGGACTACGGTTCTCGGTTGAGTAACCTACTCTAGGACTACGACTCATTCTAACTTCCGTTTTTCTCTTCTCCTACCGTCTCCTACTCATCCAATCTATGGTAGTGGTCGAGTCATCCGTACTTAGACTCGTTTGAGGTCCTCTATCACTTCCTGTCTCCTCGGACCGTATGATGTCAGGTACCCGTGCGTTTCTCAGTCTGTACTGAATCGTTGACTTGTTGTTGTTGTTGTTGTTTACCTCAAAATGTGTTTGACACAAGTAATATTTAATACTCGATATAACTCGTCCGGATGTTGGTCTTGATTAAATCTCTTTAATTCTTTGACGTCGTCTAGAACGGACACTATTCGTACTTTTCCCTGAGGTATCTTTCACTCCAGCGAGTCAGCAAAGGTTGAGAAACGATGGGGTACCTGACATCGGACGATCCGAGGAGACGGGTACCCTAAGAGGTCCGTTCTTATGACCTTACCCAACGGTAAAGGAAAAGGTCCCCTAGCAGGGTTGTGTCCCTAGCTTGGCCCAGAGTCTGTGACGTCCGTCTAAGAAATGGTAGACTCGATGGGACCCGAGAGACCCTGAGGTGTAACCAAGAGTTTAACTTCGTCTAAATCTCAGTCCGGACTCAAGTGTAGGACTTCGATGAATCACCGACACCGTTCAACGAATTAAAGAGTAAACAAACGGATAAACATTTTATCTGTTGTCATTATGGAGATAAAATGTCAACAACACTTCCACTTGGATTCACTCTGACACTTGAAAATTAGACTTATGGGTGTATATATGTCGGGCGATTATAATCACATGTTTAAAAAATTTGGGTCCTAAAGTCCTCTTGGAGTCGGGGAGGGAGTTTTAAGAACACTTAAAAAAAAGAAAGACCAACCTAAAGGGGAAAGGGAAAACATTAATTTTTCATAAAGTAAATTTTTCATGAAACTCTGATACGTTTATTGAGTATTTGATAAAAATTAAATGTACAAATACTTAATTGACTCTTGATAAAATAAGTTAATATAATATGAAGATATTAATAAAACTATGAGTTTCACGAGGTCTAAACCAGTAGTCCTGGGGAATTTCGATCAATAAGGTAGAAAAAACAGTCAGAAACAATAAGAAATTTGTTAAAGAATGAAAAATCGGTTTGTTCTATAAAGACCGAATAAAACATGAAAAGGAAGGGGTGGGGTCTTTAGTCAGTAAAGAGGTTCTTCGGGACCAGGGAAACTCCTCTCTAATCACAAATCTTTGGTTCTAGATTCACGATCAACACACATTATGATACCTCTACGGTGTCGAGGTCCTGAGGAAGTAACATATTTCGATTTACATCTACATATATGCTAGTTTACGTACCTATATAGTCGGGTGTATACACATACATATATATGTTGATTGGATAAAGAGATAGATATATGTAACTTTTGGTTTCAAGTGTGATTATAGAGGTCAGGGTTAGATTGTAGATCAAAAAAGACAAAGGAATGAATATTACGATAGAAGACGACAACTTTTGGATCGAGGGTAATAGGAAAAATGTTATAAATGACATTGACTAGGAGGACATACATTGTTTGGAGAAGCATATATTGTCTGTTTGGATCTGGAGTCCGTATACGGGAAAGTGTGGAGAGTCCGGGGTTGTGGGGAGTGCCCCAACGGTAGTGGGTGTGTGAACGTACCTGTGGGAGGAGTAGAGGAGTGCGAGTCCATACAATACGACCCGAGGGGGTGACTGTCTTTGGAGGAGTAGGGTAAACCCGAAATGTAGGACAAGACCTGGTAGTAATAAAGGAATTAAAGTGGGTTACCGAAGACCTAATTTAACAAACTTTTCCTTTTATATCTTTCCTTTTCTCCTTTTTATTCTTTAAAATAGAAACACTAGCACAAAACTATTCTTTGTACTCGTTCATCTATGATTTTTTAGTTTTAAAAACGAATTTCCACCTGTTTTACAAATCTATAATGTAGAGGGTTGACGGTTACTCTACCGGATATATTCACCAATAACAACGGTAAATCAGTGATTCAGTACAGGCTGAGAAACACTGGGGTACTTAACATGGTCCGAGGAAACAGGTACCGTAAGGGGTCGTCCTTATGACCTCACCCAACGGTAAAGGAAGAGGTCACCTAGAAGGGTTGGGTCCTTAGTTTGAGTGTAGAGGACGTAACCGTCCTTCTAAGAAATGGTGACTCGGTGGTCTCTTCGGGATCTCTTCACCTGACATTGTATTTAAAAAAATACTCGGGTGAGGGTTGGTAGGGGGACGAAAAAGGTAGTACTCATGGGAGTGAGGATATGGGTGCCAGTGAAAGTCACGAAGAAGGTTTCTTCCTATGTTCATCCTTTGAATCCTGAAGTCATATCTGTTTTAGTACTGACTAAAAGTCACTTAGGAGTAAGATTCTATCCGAAGATTTCTAGGTGGTTTTCTTCCTACACCACTGTTGAGTTCGTGATTATGTCCTTCGCAGAAACAGTAAGTAGTGTATAAATAATGAGTAAACGATATGAACCACATTCACCGTTCCATAGAGGACGAGACGAGACACGTTCCGGACAGTCGTCCTCTTACTTACTTCCGTCTATTCACTGAACCTAGACCCTCCATGAAAACTCCAGTGTCGGACCAGACGACTTATAAGTGTGACCCTCCCTCGTGTGACAGAGGTGAAAAGTCAGTTGAGGTTTTAAACCTACAGTCCCACTCTCAGATAAGAGATGGAGGACCCTTGAGGACAGAAAGGTATCTGGGGTCGAGTGGAGAGACTCCAGTGTGTCTTGTTCAAGTTCTTGGGATATCAATAAGTTTCTCTCGACGACACACGGAGAACATAAATTATACAAATGAAAGAACTGGATAAGGAATATACTACACAAAACTCCCGGAGAATAGAAAACTAAGGAGAGACATCTCCAAGGTCAATCCTGGTGAAAGTTTACGTCTGAATTCTTAGATATGTCACCACGTCCACACAAGGCTAGTCCCGACTCTAGTCACTTGGTAGGGCCGGTCGTATAGTAAGGGCCGTAGGTCAGGACTTTATGTACGTACTGTCGTTAGACTACGGATATTCCAACCAGTGAGATGAAGATCTGTCACGATCACTTCGTTCGACAGTAGTTTCTTTCGGTCCCTTGAGGACAAGGAGTCACGGGACGGAGTTCTCGAATGATGTCGGGGATTAAGGTACCTAATGTCAATTTAGAACACATTAAAATTGTCGTTTATACTATCTTCATCGTCCCATAAAGTAGAGTAAAAGGTTAAAATGGTATAAACATAAAAAGTTTAAGTAGATTAAAAAAGGGAGGAGTCAACATCGGAGGTACGACAGAGATAACCCAATAACGACACAGGTCGATAACCCTAGGGTACCGGAGGTTAAAATGTGTGGTTCCGGTCTCATTTGGGAGACTTTAATGATTGTAGTAGAAGAAAGAATTCTGGGAATACACCAAGAGGTAGTGAGAATCGAAAGAACTGTACTAAGTGTTCCGGATCGTACTGTCTTCAGAGATGGTGCGAAATCATAGTGGGCAATGGGTGGGTCGGAATCCAGATTACGAGTTCGGTACGACTTGAACGTACACAAACGGATTCGTACCGGTACAAGAAAAAGTGGAAGTCCGGAAAAATGGACGACAAAATAAAAGGACCTTGAGAGAGGGGGATGATAAGGTAGGAGAAGTGGACCGGGAGAGGAAGAGTCCGAAGTCCTGTGGTCTATCAAAGGGAGAGTACCTCTGGGAAGGGACTGTCGGTCACCAAAGGGATGGTACGATAAGGGAATCGTGTGACGTACCCCACAGATAGTAGTGTAAATAGTCTTCAGAAAGAGTTCTGACGTCCGGTCCTTCGGGTGTTGTTTTACTAGTCTCAGCCATGTTAGATATACACAACTTAACTAGTTTCTTTTTATCAGTCTTTTCGTCGTATATGTGTTAAACTTAGGAATCTTAGGAAACCGGGACTTCTTATCCTTTTTTTCATTGTTGAAATGATTTAGATCTTGTTTTACTCATCTCATCTTTTGGGTCTTCCGACTACCTTTTGTTTACTTCTAAATTTTTATTGTCACGATTTTATGTCAAACTGAACGTTTATCACCATAAACCGCTTATGGTCCTTGACTCAGTAGTCGTGAAAGTTGGTGGGTACTTACGATGTTAGACCTCACCAGACCGGACAAAATCTTTGACATTAGTCGAGACCCAGATTTGGATCTACTACCCACAACTGGCCTCGTCTCATGGTTGTTTTCTCCTTTGTTTCAACATAATGAAGGACCTTTCCTTCGTGACACAACTTTCTTACTACCCTACCTCAGTAAATAAATCTTCTTCTCCTGTATTTTTACATTGTTCTACTTCTTCTTAGAGTCAGTGGTTTTAGACACTATCTTTAGAGAGAGGAGAACATCGTTGACAGACTTAATTGGTAATGATCTGTCTCCAATCGTAGTGGATGTTCCACATCTCCGTACGAGTTCTTTGTCTTTGACGAACGATTTAAAGAGACATGTCGTCCTTTCACTCCCTAAATTTTAGGACAAACTTTTCTCCTCTTTCTCTGGTCTCTTTCCTTTTAGAGTCTTCACCGTTCTTTTCCTTCTTGACTCTTGTCTACATAATCTACATTGTCTACATAATCTAATTGGTTTTCCCGAACTTATTCGGGAATTTTATAATGAATAAGTTTGTTTAGAAACCCGGAGAACCAGGAAGAAAAGGACTCATAAAATTTTCTTTTGATATCCCATTCATTTACAAACGTCTTCAAATTTGAGCGTAAAGAAATTTTCTGTCTCTGATTTCTGGAAAACTCGGGAGGCAGGACACTAAGGTACTGTAAAGTGTCTTAGTTCTCGTACTAATTTGGACTTCTTGATATTATTTTTGTTAGGAATCCACATTAATATTATAGGTTTTCACGGACGAAGCAGAGAAAACGACGACGAAGAACATAAAAGTTGTCAAAGTTTGACGTTTAATCGTAAAATTTTTGCTAGGACCAAAGAGTCCCCCTTTTTTCCATTTATGAAGACTTAAACCTGGTACTAAGACCAAGGTTCAGTTATAGAAGTGACGACGATATCAATAAAACATGTCACATATGAAAGATTTGACGAGAGACGGTAAATGGAATCTAGAATGTCCCTATCCTTCAGTTTCTACGTACTTTATGACTAAAGCCGAAAATCTCTGGAGGATTATAATATATTGCACCCTTAGTCTTATATTATTTATCACATTCATTTTCCTCTATTCATGTCTTTACCTCAAGATTCTTTTACGATAGATTATTTTGACTTAATTCTGTGTTTTTACGTCGACGACGTTTAGAATTCGTAACAAGAAACATCACGATCGTATAGAGTAATAGGACTCCCTTTGTGCTGGTACCGGTGATATAGTTTCGGACTATCTCTACTTTTCGTTTTAATGTCGTCACTGTTATTAGGGTTTATTTCGGTTCCTCCGAGACTTGGGTTTCAATTTCGTATTCGGGGTGTTCCCGACGGTCGGACCACCAGTCCACTAACACGTATCTTCGGTTTCACACCGGAGTGACAAGTTCTTTAGTCTCTTAATCTTCTGTCTTATGGGGTCCTTCTCGGTCGGGAATCCTTCGTCCGAGTAGTGGTGGTGACGGCAAAGTACGCCTACCTCAGGCCCATTCCACTTGTAGTTTCTCTCCCTTTCTTTACACTTTTCCTGTCGAACGGTGAAAGAGTCCGACCACATGTCTTCATGTCTGACTGAAGCTGAACTACTACTACCAGAACCCCTTACTATTTACGTTTAAGAAACCCAGTAAAACCAGGATGACGACTCAGTGCCACAGTACGGGTGGTGACGGTCGAACTGGAGCTCAGGACCTAAGGCGTTCCACCGGTGAGAATGAACGGTGACGGACAGTTTCTAAGATTAGAGACAAGGAGAGTCGTTTTCTGAGATTTTGGTTTATTAGTAAATGTCTACTTCTTTAATTTGGGGAACTAAATTTTAGTCACCAATTGTAAACTTTCTGAAAGACTCTTTTTTTAATTACAATGAGTTACCACACTTTCCTGAAGGGTCCACCACGATCACCATTTCTTGAGTGGACGGTTACGTCCTCCACATTCTCTGCATCCAAGTCAGGGACCCAGTCCATCTAGAGGACCTCCTCCCATACCGTTGGGAGAAGTCAAGTACGGACCTCTTAGGGTACCTGTCTTCCGGACCCTCGGACCGTCTGACGTCAGGTATACCAGAGTTTCAGTCTGTACTGACTTCGTTGAATCGTCCTTACTTTATTACACTTTTGTGTCGACTCAAACGAAAGGACTAATTTTGGTACGTAATATCAATTACACACTTTGTTGTAATAACCATGGAAAGAAAAAGTAAAGTGAAAAATGAATGAGGAGAAATTATTTTTAACCCTCTACCCCTCCCCTGCATGAATTAAAGTTTACTACACATAATCTTAAAAATTTCTAAGTTACGAGGTCCTTTTTTTTCTTTGTCTATTTTACTATTTAATGTCTGTTTAGGACATGTGGATTTATATACTGTTACCTCGTAATTCAAAACTCCCTTTGTCTCAGTTGACGTTACTGTTTTACTTTTTGTCTTCGTAATTGATTATAATTTAAAGGGAACTTAGACTAGAAGTTCTTCTTACTTTCCTTTCTTAGTAAACTTACTCACTACTTACAAATACTGAAGTCGATTTCAGGTTCGGTAGTGACCAAAACGTCGCCGACAATTTTTCTTCTGGATGGAATGTTATTCGTCCAAATAAAACTCATTGACAAAAAGAGTAATATTATTATCTTATTAGTCTGAATTTTAAGTCTTTAAAAGAAAACTTTGTCGTTGACCCTTTACTCTGCACTCTTATTTTAGATCTGTGAAGAGTGAACTCGTCCTTTTTTATTACTGTATCAAATTTATTCCTTTTTATATCGGACTACTGGGTTTTCTTTAGTCGTGGACGGAACCCTCTTTGGTCCTCGTACGACATCTGAGTCGGGCCACCGTCCACCACTATTCCTACACGGTCTTCGAAGAAAAACAACGGGACCCTGAGGTTAAAGAGTTCTTACGTGTAAACGTCGGTCTCGGTGTTAAGACAAGAACTACGATCCTAGTTATCTTCTTCCATGTGTCTTTTGGAGTCCTTTTTCGTCCTTTAATTTTGGTTTTCACGTCCGTCTCAATTTTAGGAGTGAACGTGGTCTCTTTAAGGTTCAGACACTGATCCGGGGTCGGAGAAGACGGAACTTAGAGTGGTGAGACGTGTCTGGTCCTGTAGAGTCTGTAGGGTGAAAGATTTCCCCGTGTAAAAAAAAAAAAGAAAAGTGGATCAAGTGACAACGGATATGGTGGTGTGGGTCCTTCGAAAGGGACTGGAGACGTTCTTGGGGTATTTTTACTGTTGGATATAGACGGGAACCGGGACAAAATATTAACGAGAAAATTTACGGACACAGAAGTTGGTCGATCACTCGAGGGGCTCCCATCTCGACCCAGTGTAAATGACGTCATGGTGATCACCGTTCCGACACCGGTATACAAAACACTTACTCATCGACCCTATCAGCATTTAGAACTAGCCGAGAAGAAAGTTGGAAACAACCGTTTTTGAAGGATTCGTCACAAGATCCCGAAAACACCCCCACTGGCCGTCCCTTCCCCACCTCTACCCCCCCTTCCCGTGTCACTCGGGACCCAGGAACTGTTTCTCCATGAAAAATGAAAAATTAACACCTCGTCAACCCGTCCCCATCCCATCTATTCAAATCCTATACAAATCTTCTAACCCTTTTTCTTTTCATACTCTCTTTTCTTTTGGTCTCCCATGAGTATTGGTAAATAATTCGACGTGTCTAAACGTATCGACAAGATTCGTACGAACTTCCCTAAGTCCAGTTTTCCCTCACTATAATTCTCCGAAACGTCTATTTAATATAAAATCCTAATATTATTAATACAATTTAATATTAACCTAAATATATATACTGTATTATATATCATTATCGTTTGTAAATAAGTAGTGAAAGATGTAAAGTCCATAATATGCTTCGGAAATATGTGTGACAGTGCAGATTAAGTGTGTTGAGTCACTTTATTCAAAATTATAGGAGTAAGGAATTAACTTCTTTGATTTGGAATCTTTCCTGAAGAGACCACCGAGTCTACCATTCCTCAGACGAACGTTACGCCCTCTGGACCCAAGCTAAGGACCCAACCCTTCTAGGGGACCTCTTCCTTTACCGTGGGGTGAGGTCATGAGAACGGACCTTTTAGGGAACCTACCTCCTCGGACCGTCCGACGTCGGGTACCCCAGCGTTTCTCAGCCTGTGTTGACTCGAAACAGTAGAAGTTTAGAATCTGAATGAAGTAGAAGTTTGGAATCTTTCATTTGATGGAACATCTTCTAGTATGTTGATATTCACGGATGAATAGAACGTATATACATTCAATAATTTCTTTAGTCATTGAATTAATTAATGTTAAATCGTAGTAACACGTGTTTGTCTGAACAGGTTTACCAAACAACAACAAATCACCGATTCGGTACAGACTGAGAAAACGCTAGGGTACCTGACATCGGGAGGTCCGAGGAGACAAGTACCCTAAAGTTTCCGTTCTCCACTCAACGATCAAGGAAGAGGTCCCCTAGAAGGACTGGGTCCCTAACTTGACGCTGAGACGAATTGTCGGCCTAAGAAATGGTGACTCGGTGAACCTTTCGTTTCAAAATCCTGATAACGATGGTTTTGTAGTTGATACAGAGTTCACCTGGTTATTAAAGAAAGGTTTTACCTTACAACAGGAACAAATCGGAGACCAATTATTGATCACACAACACAGGAAACCTAAACGGGGTCTAATAATCTCTTTCTAAATATCTGGTTTTAATTCCAAAATAAATTGATAGTAAGACCAGAACTCTTTTGTAAATAACTGTATTTATGAAGTCCTAATATCCTACCTTCCTAGTCATAAAGACGGAAGTATCTGTAATTTTATTTTAATGAACTCTTCGAACTACATACGTTTTATATAAAAATTAATGATCCTTGTGACTTGTCCTTTGACACCAAAATAACACACGAGTACTTAATGATACTAATGCACCAAATTCTGTTGATCGGAGATAAATATATGTGAAGGAAATTTAGTGACGATGGGTGTAACGTGAAATAAGTGTTAAAAAGGAATAGATTTTTACATTTAGAAATACAAATCACTGAAGGAATAAGATCTTAGGAGTGACTTCTAAAACTTTACTTGTGCAAAAGTCTTAAAGTCATACATTTTAGACAAAAAGAAGAATCTTTGTAATTTGGATTATTTTCCACTTTTAGTTTACTAAAATTCAGTAATAATAGTTTAAATAAAATTTAAGTCAAGTGTCACATTCAAAATAACTCGAGACAAAAGGGAGTCTCTTTAGTACTGACCACCAAGATCTCGGGACCTTCTTTACGTGGAGGGATTAGGGTGGAGGTAGGTATGTGTTAATGTGAGTCCCAATTATCTTAGGTTGAGATCTCGTACCACAAACACCTACATCCCCCACGACACGTCGTAACAGTTCAAGGAGGAGACTTGATTTTCCTAAGGGGGTCGAGAACCCTCGTGACGTCGTCTGTCGGGAGTCAAGAATCGGGAAAAGACGTAACGAAGTTGTCCTCCCTAAAACGGAGAAGGTTCCGTCGCGAGTCAGTGAGTCAGTACAGACTAAGAAACGCTGGGATACCTGGTATCGGGCGGTTCGAGGAGACGGGTACCCTAAAAAGTCCGTTCTTATGACCTCACTCAACGGTAAAGGAGGAGGGAAGGTTCCGTCTGATGTAGGAATAATGTACATACCCAATATTCCGTTCAGTTAGTGTCAAGTTGAGTCCTGTAGAGACTTCCTGGGACAGTCGAGGACTGTGGTAAACCCTACAACTGTGGTAGAATTTTGATATAGTGTCGACTCTAAGAGGTAGACGAATTAGGACGAAGGAGAGGAGGGGAGGGGAGGGGAGGGCAGGGGAAGGGAAGGGTAAGAGAGGAGAGGGAAGGGAAGGGGAGAGGGAAGGGAGGGGAAGAGAGAAGAGGGGAGAGGAGGGGAGGGAAAGGGAGGGAATGGGAAGGGAAGGAAAAAGAAGGGAAAGGTAAGAAAGTCAAGGAACGGTGTTCCTTGGAAAGGTATTGACCGTCACGACTCTGGTGAAGGGTTATTGAAGGATGTGAGAACACAGGTGACGTCTCACACGATGGTCCTCTTGGGTTAGACACTGGTGCCCGTTTAAAAATGAAACAATATACATAGTGTTTTTAAATACACAATGTACACAGTTGAGATATAGTAATAAAAATTTGAAAAGGACTTCAGATTTCTTTTATGATACATCATGATAAGATCTTGTAGGTTTTAAGTAAGATTAGGGTAAAAATAGTTTATTAAAACAATTAAGTAAGTTCTTTTAGAATTAAACAAGTTTTTTATATAAAACAATTAAAAAAATTGTAAAATATAGGTTATTGGCATAAAAGACCTACAGTTCAAAGAAAGGAATTCCTCGAGTTTCGTATTAATTTCCTCTCTGTATGTTGAACGAGTTGTCGTACTCTTTGTAAATTACCTATTTATCTACTAGAAACTCGACTCAGATTTCTCTGTCCGTTAAGTCGTAGGTTCGGGAGACTCCGTTTCCTCTCCCTTTGTATGTGTTTCTCTTGTCTCGGTCGAGATCGAACACGAGGTCGTCGAACCTTAGTCCGGGAGGGGAGTCATCCCACCCTCGTCGGCGATTCGTCTCCCCCTGCAGGGGTAGTGTGGGTCGCGGTCCAGATCGGTGTAAGGGATGGTTCCCCAGTCGACGGTCGTGTCGGACTCCTTTCTGTACTAAACAGAGGTTCCGTTTGGGTTGAGAGGGTGGGTTCCGTGACTCGTGTGTCGGACGTGTCCCTACAAGGGTGTATTCTAGTGGGGACATTCTGGTGTTATCCATTGTCAAAGAGGATTTCATTATCCCCGTCTCTTTCATTTCGTTTTACTTTTTTCTCTCTTTGACGAGAGTTGACTTTCTCGTTCTCTTCTGGGGACTTTTTGATGTATTACTTTCTCTTTATTCGTTAAATGTTTTATTTCTTAAGTTTCGTAGTTATTATTTTTACAATTGACTTGATCCCTTTTCTGGTTACGTGTGTGAAATTGTTCCTGTATCTTTTACGTTTTTTTTTTTTTTTTTCGTAGACTTTACTTCTGAAGGTGTAATAACATGTCGTCTTTGGTTGTGTTGTAACATTTTGTTTATAGGAGGTTAATTTTTATTTAAAATTTTTCTCTTTACTTCTTAAGTTGTCGACTTTTATTTTTGTGTGATCTTCCTGGCTTATCGTCTGATTCACTATGTCTTTTTACGTTTCCATTAGACCTATAATCGACTGAAGGGACCATCGAGTCTCCAATTTCGCAGACGGACGTTACGTCCTCTGGTCCCAAACTAGGGACCCAACCCTTCTAGGGGACCTCTTCCTTTACCGTTGGGTGAGGTCGTGAGAACGGACCTTTTAGGGTACCTGCCTCCTCGGACCTTCCGATGTCAGGTACCCCAATGTTTCTCGACCCATGCTGACTCGCTCAAGTGAAGTGAATTAGACCTATATCATATTACCCTTAGTGGGTTAGTCTTCTCGTTTTTCTTTATGTTTAAAATAATTTATTTTGTTGAATTATCTACAGACCTTATTGTAATTTGTATATATGTAATTATAATATCCCCAGGGTCTTCTTCTCTCTTTTTTTCCGTAGTTTTTACATAGACTACCTTAATACCGACTTTCGTGGGTTTCAGACTTCTTTTTTTGTATAGGTACATGTCCTTCGTTCTCCCTGGGATTTATTCTACTTGGGTTTGTCTGGGTTGGTTCTGTCTAGTATTTATTCCACCGTTTTCAATTTTGATCTCTTAAGATTTCCGTCGTTCTCTTTTTGTTTCTCAGTGTATGTTTCCTTAGGGATAGTCGACTAAATAAATATCTTTTGAACATCCGGTCTTCCCTGACCGTACTATAAGTTTTACGACTTTCCCTTTTTGGACGTTCGATCCCATGGAGTCAGGTATTACTTAGACAAATGTTACGTCCTCTACGTTCAAGCTAGGGACCCAGTCCTTCTAGGGGACCTCTTCCTTTACCGTTACGTGAGGTCATAAGAACGGACCCTTTAGTTTACCTGTCTCCTTGGACCGTCCGATATCAGGTACCCCAGCGTTTGTCAGTCTGTACTGACTCGTATCGTGATTGTGGAATGGAATAAGATCCTATGAGATGGACCAAGTTATGAGTCAAGTCAAGTCAAGTCAGTGAGTCAGCACAGGCTGAGAAACACTGGGGTCCTTATCGTCGTGCGGTCCGGAGGGACAGGTAGTGGTAGAGGGCCTCAAGTGAGTCTGNGACAGGTAGTGGTAGAGGACCTCAAGTGAGTCTGAGTGCAGGTAGCTCAGACACTACGGTAGGTCGGTAGAGTAGGGTCCAGCAGGGGAGGAGGAGGACGGGAGTTAGAGAGGGTCGTAGTCTCAGAAAAGGTTACTCAGTTGAGAAGCGTACTCTACAGGTTTTATGACCTCTAAGTCGAAATCGTAGTAAGGAAGGTTTCTTTAGGGTCCCAACTAGAGGAAGTCTTACCTGACCAACCTAGAGGAACGTCAGGTTCCCTGAGAGTTCTCAGAAGAGATTGTGATGTCAAGTTTGCGTAGTTAAGAAGTCGCGAGTCGAAAGAAGTGTCAGGTTGAGAGTGTAGGTATGTACTGGTGTCCTTTTTGGTATCGGAACTGATCTGCCTGGAATCAGCCGTTTCATTACAGAGACGAAAACTTATATGATAGATCCAACCAGTATCGAAAAGAAGGTTCCTCATTCGCAGAAAATTAAAGTACGGACGTCAGTGGTAGACGTCACTAAAACCTCGGGGGGTTTTATTTCAGACTGTGACAAAGATGACAAAGGGGTAGATAAAGGGTACTTCACTACCCTGGTCTACGGTACTAGAAGTAAAAGACTTACAACTCGAAATTCGGTTGAAAAAGTGAGAGGAGAAAGTGAAAGTAGTTCTCCGAAAAATCGAGGAGAAGTGGAAGACGGTATTCCCACCACAGTAGACGTGTAGACTCCAATAACTCTAAAGAGGGTCGTTAGAACTAAGGTCGAACACA
>SJYO01050114.1:640554-808665 GCA_006410555.1 Capra ibex | reverse complement strand
GCCTACAACCGTTAAACTAGAGACCAAGGAGACGGAAAAGATTTTGGTCGAACTTGTAGTCCCTCAAGTGCCAAGTGCATAACGACTTCAGACCGAACCTCTTCCTTTACAAGTTCCTAGAAGAGATTCACCTTTTTTTCATTATTAGAAAATGAATAATCTTACCCTTTTAAGATGATCCTTTCTGTTTATATATCAATTCCTACTTTTAGTTGGAGAATTTATTCGGTCATGTATCCAATTTTCTGTTTTTATTTCATTTTCGTTTAAATTAATGTTATTTGTCAATTCCCTATTCGTACTTCTACATTTGATATTGTAGTTTTGTGTTTTACACCTCCCTCATTTTTTATATCTAGAAAATCTTACACAAACGTGAATTTACTGATGGTCAAGTTTTATTCATCTATGGTAACATCCAGTTCTATTTACTTGGGGTACCATTGACGTTTATTTTTTTTTTGGATTTTCTCTATGTTTTTTTTTTTTTTNTTTTTTTTTTTTTTTTTTTTTTTTTGGATTTTTCTTTCTTTGTGTCGTATGATGATTTCTTTTAGGTGTTTGTTATTCTCTTCTTTGTTTGTTTTCTTCTTGTCTCTTCTTTATGCTTTTGTTGGTCTTTTGTTCATTATTTTAAGTTGTTTACGTTTAGACGGTCATTAATGAAATTTATTGTCAAACTATTTACGAGGGGTTTTTTCTGTATCTCACCGACTATTCTAAAATTTTTTCTTTTTTTTGTTCTCGGTGGGTATGAGATAGATATTCTCTGAGTTAAGTCTCGATTTCTGTGTCTGACTTTCACTTTCCTAACTTTTTCCGTAAAGTATGTTTGTCTTTAACGTTCTTTCGTCCCCATCGATATGAGAAAAGTTCATTTTATTTATAATTTTCTTTCCGATATATTGTTTTGTCGTCATATTACCCTAGTTATGTTCTTCTATACGAACAATTGTATATACGTGGGTTATTATTATTATTATTACGATTAATAATCTCTTTACGTTTACTTTTGTTGTTACTTTATGGTGGAGTGTGGACAGTCTTACCGATAGTAGTTTTACACATGTTTATTGTTTCCGGTCACTCCTACATCTCTTTTCCTTTAGTAACATGCAACAACTACCCTTACATGTAAGTCAAGTCAAGTCAAGTCAAGTCAAGTCAGTGAGTCAACACAGGTTGAGAAACACTGGGGTACTTAACGTCGTGCGGTCCGGAGGGACAGGTAGTGGTTGAGGACCTCAAGTGAGTTTGAGTACAGGTAGTTCAGCCACTACGGTAGGTTGGTAGAGTAGGAGACAGTAGGGGAAGAGGAGGACGGGGGTTAGGGAGGGTCTTAGTCTCAGAAAAGGTTACTCAGTTGAGAAACGTACTCTACCGGTTTCATAACCTCAAAGTCGAAATCGTAGTCAGAAAGGTTTCTTGTGAGTCCTGACTAGAGTAAATCTTACCTGACCGACCTAGAGGAACGTCAGGTTCCCTCAGAGTTCTCAGAAGAGGTTGTGGTGTCAAGTTTTCGTAGTTAAGAAGTCGCGAGTCGAAAGAAGTGCCAGGTTGAAAGTGTAGGTATGTACTGGTGACCTTTTTGGTATCGGAACTGATCTGCCTGGGAACAACCGTTTCATTACAGAGACCAAAACTTATACGATAGATCCAACCAGTATTGAAAGGAAGGTTCCTCATTCGCAGAAAATTAAAGTACCGACGTTAGTGGTAGACGTCACTATAACTACGTCGGTGATACCTTTTGTTATACCTCTAAGGAGTTTTTTTGTTTTTATCTTGATGGTGCACTGAGTCATAAAGTTATTTACTTTTGTGATTAAACTTTTCTAGGTCCTCGGGTTTACAAGTGTCATTGTGATAAATGTTATGAGTTTTATACTTTCGTTAGGTTCACAGGTAAATAAATTTCCGGATCTATTCCTTTCCTCCCGAAGGGACGACCAACTCTCCCATTTCTCAGACGGACGTTACGTCCTCTGGTCCCAAACTAGGGGTCCAACCCTTCTAGGGGATCTCTTACTTTACCGTTGGGTGTGGTTATAAGAACGGACCTTTTAGGGTACCTGTCTCCTCGGTCTGTCCAATGTCAGGTACCTCAACATTCCTCAACCTGTTCTGACTCGCTAATTGTGTGAACTTCCTTTTCTTTCATCTGATTCCTCTACTCTCTCCTCGGGCTCCTGTACCCATATTACGTCATATTACACCGGTTCTCCAATCCCACCCCCATGTACTTGACTCAAACTATTACGATCTAGAAAGATAAGTTTATGAGTATTGAAAAAATAAAACTAATGGATCGAACTATTTAAAAAAAATCTATAAGTACTTAAGTCTCTTGTTTATTTAAATATTTAAATAATAAATTGTAAGGATTAGATCCGACTGAACAAGGTACACATAAATTTACAATAGCGTAAAGACTGGTAACATAAAAAAAAGACCCTTAAATTCTCCAGTATAATGAGAGGAAGGAATTAATTCTGATCTGGTTTCGATTTAGGATTATAAGTCGGACTATTAAACCGTGGAAAGTTTAGATATTAGAATCTTCTAATTAAGTAACGAATTAATTTTCTCTAGTACCCTTTTTAGAAAAGATAATTGTTTCTAGTACACACACAATCAACGAGTCAGTACAAGTTGAGAAACGTTGAGGTACCTGACATCGAGCTGTCCGAGAAGACAGGTACCTTAAAAGACCCGATCTTATGACCTTACCCAACGTAAGGGAAGAGGTTTGTTTCTAGTATAGAAGACATATATTTTACTCTAAGTAGTGTCCGTGAATTACCTAGTATTTGAATAAACCTGAATAGAAAATAAAGTTAAAAAGGGAATTTATAAATCCGTTTCGATTACTCAATAAAACGTAACCATACCGAAGTGTCTAACAAATATTATTAAAAAAAGACCGAACTCACAAGAGTTCTAGCGATCGTAAATGAGAAGAGAAGTACCTATATACTTACTTTTGATAACGGACGGCATATCATTTGTTCCCTACAACGTCAATAGTTCCGTAGTGTAGTATTGGTAAGGTTCCCTTGAGTCCCACCTCCGTCCTATGGGGTAGGTCGTCAGGTGACGACGACGATGGGGAGTGGGAGTTGGGATTGGGGGTCCCCAACGTAGGACTCGTCTGTGTCCCACTCTCCGTGTCCTACGACCAGGATCTAGCGACTCCGCGTATAGTTTCCCTAATAAAGGTATTTGAGTCTAATAATGTCTTCGTGATTTAAGGAATTGAACTCTATAGACCCAAAGGAATTAATCCTTATTAGAACCCTGAAGGGACCACCAGGTCACCAATTCTTAGACGGACGGTTACGTCCCCTGTGCCCAAACTAGAGACCAGACTCTTGATTATAGGGTTTACGTGTCTCTGTTGGTTTGGTGTTGATGATTCGGGTTCATGGCGTCGATGACTTCTGACGTACGAGATCTCGGACACGCACTCGGTGTTGACGACTTGGGTTCACGAGCTCTCGGGTACGAGGTTGTGTCCTCTTCGGTCGTGGCACTCTTCGGACGTGTGGCGTTGGTCTCTCTTGGGGGTGAGTGGAGTGGGTCCCTCTCGGGGGTGAGTGGTGTCGGTCCTCCTCGGGGGTGAGTGGTGTCGGTCCTCCTCGGGGGTGAGTGGTGTGGGTCCCTCTTTGGGGTGAGTGGTGTCGGTCCCTCTCGGGGGTGAGTGGAGTCGGTCCCTCTCGGGGGTGAGTGGTGTCGGTCCCTCTCGGGGGTGAGTGGAGTCGGTCCCTCTCTGGGGTGAGTGGAGTTGGTCCCTCTCGGGGGTGAGTGGTGTGGGTCCCTCTCGGAGGTGAGTGGAGTCGGTCCCTCTCGGGGGTGAGTGGTGTCGGTCCCTCTCGGGGGTGAGTGGAGTCGGTCCCTCTCTGGGGTGAGTGGCGTTGGTCTCTCTTGGGGGTGAGTGGTGTTGAGCCCTCTCGGGGGTGAGTGGTGTTGATCTCTCTCGGGGGTGAGTGGTGTCGGTCCTCCTCGGGGGTGAGTGGTGTCGGTCCGTCTCCGAGGTGAGTGGTTTGGGTCTCTCTCGGAGGTGAGTGGTGTTGGTCCCTCTCGGGGGTGAGTGGTGTCGGTCCCTCTGGGGGGTGAGTGGTGTCGGTCCCTCTCGGGGGTGTGTGGTGTCGGTCCCTCTCGGGGGTGAGTGGTGTCGGTCCCTCTCGGGGGTGAGTGGTGTCGAGTCCTCTCGGGGGTGAGTGGTTTGGGTCTCTCTCGGAGTTGAGTGGTGTCGGTCCCTCTCGGGGGTGTGTGGTGTCGGTCCCTCTCGGGGGTGAGTGGGGTTGGTCTCTCTCGGGGGTGAGTGGTGTCGGTCCCTCTCGGGGGTGAGAGGTGTCGGTCCCTCTCGGGGGTGAGAGGTGTCGGTCCCTCTCGGGGGTGAGTGGAGTCGGTCCCTCTGGGGGGTGAGTGGTGTCGGTCCCTCTGGGGGGGTGAGTGGGGATTGGTCCCTCTCGGCGACGTATCGTTGTTTCCGGACCCCGTGACGTCTCTTCTGGGTCGGGTCGGTTTTTATTTGTTTGTTTGTTTTTAGTTATTAGAAAACTACAAGACTGACCTCAGGGAACGTAACAACGGAGAAACATCGTCAGAGGCCCTCAATGGACTCTATGACACAGGGTCCGAATTCAGGAATCAAAACAGGTGGTCTATTTTACATTGAGAGTTGGTAATCCTACACGTAAAAAAAGTCAGCTGTCTATATCGTTAAATTTAAACGAAAGTGTGAGAAAATGATCGAGGAACCTTTTCGTGAAATTTCCTAGAGTATGATGCACCCGGACTCAGGATAAAAAGACGTAGATTCGGACTTACTGAATCTACTAGAAAAAAAAATTACAAATAAAATTTTACAAAAAGACAAAACTTCGTCGAAATTCGAATGTCTTTTCAGTGTTCTTCTCATCGTTCCTACGAGTGGGTCTCTGCAGTAGACTCCGACGAAATACGACCAGTGTAGGAAATGTCGTCTCCTAGGGTTTCCGTGGACCAGTAGTACACAGAGATCCAAAGAAGATGGACCTTGTCGAGGATTCAGAGAGGAACGGTCAACAGTTGACGTTTTTTTTCTTTAGTGCACTGTGTAGGTTAGGTCTCGAGAACTCAAGGGAACGAGGGTTTAAGTGGAGGGGATTACCGTGGGGTGAAGTCATGAGAAAGGACCTTTTAGGGTACCTACCTCCTCGGACCATCCGACGTCAGGTACCCCAGTGACTCTCAACCTGTGCTGAGTCACTGAAGTGAAAGTGAAAAGTGAAAGTACGTAACCTCTTCCTTTACCGTTGGGTGAGGTCACAAGAACGGACCTCTTAGGGTCCCTGTCACCTCGGACCACCCGACGGCAGATACCCCAACGTGTCTCAACCTGTGCTGACTTCGTTGAATCGTCGTCGTCGTCGTCAGAAATGGAGTAATTTTCCTTTTTTTTACTACAGATGACTCACGATTGTACTGGATTCTACAGACTGCGACAAGGTTATCGTAATTTACAGAATTGTAAATTAGAAGTCTCGTAAAGATCGTCCCTACATATTAATGGTGGTAAAGATAAAAGGTCTACTCGTTTCACTCCGCGTCTCCCAGACTAGTGCTCGACGTCTGGGGTGGCATTGGAAGAGTGTCGGGGAATCGATTTCAGTCTCCGACACACACGATACGCACTCACAGACTGAGAAACGCTGAGGTACCTGCCATCGGCCGGTCCGAGGAGACAGGTACCCTAAGAGGTCCGTTCTTGTGACCTCACCCAACGGTAAAGGAAGAGGTCCTCTAGAAGGGCTGGGTCCCTAGTTTGGGTCAGAGGGCGTAACATCCGTCTGCGAAATAGCAGACTCGGTGGTCCCTTCACAGTCTCGAATAGATGTCGGTTAAGGATAGAGAAATACCCCTGTAAATGACAAACCTACGAGGACTTTTCCTTACCAGGTTCTCCTTGAAGTTGGTCACTTCTGTCTTTAATGATCTATTTATTGAGTCAAAGGAGGGTGAAGGACCCCTCAAGACTTCATGTGAGATGTATCCCAGAGTCACCCCGACTTGGGAGACACCCATGTGTCACCATTGAAAGGACAATAATATGGGAAATAACCGAAAGAAGGGTAGGGACCCTTTACTGTGTCCTACGGGGAGAACCGTGAAGACTCCTAGTGACGTGGATTCAGTAAGAAAGTCACAGATGAAGACGTCCTCTGGAATTAAGGGGTTTCAGTGTGTCTATGAATCACTACCTCAATCCTAACTTTGGGTCTGTCTGACAGAGTTTGATTACAAGTTTTAGTGGTACGGAGTGACGTAAGAGAGTGGTGAACGAGTCTGCATTGTTCTGAGTAAAACCTAAGAACAGACTAGGTATGGCCTAGGTACGGTAGTCGTTCGGGGTCTTTGAGAGAGACCCATATGGGGTCTAGACTGTACAAGAAGGATGGTCACGGGGTCTGTCTTTCGTATATAGTCTCAGAGGATCGTCCGGCCAATCTTGTGGCGAACGACCCGGGGGTCGGGTCTCAAAGACTAAGTCATCCGGAACTCCCCCGGTCCTTAAATCTTTGGGGTGTTACTACGACTACACCGACCAGGTCCCTGGTTGAACCTCTTGTGAAGAGATCGGTGGTAGTGAAAAACGGGTCTGTGGTCCGAGGGTCGACCAGAGGGACGAACCTGAGTGTACAGAGGTCTCGCCGGTCAGTGGGGATATCTACGCGACCGATGTGTCTCTCGGTTGGGTGGGACGTCCGGAGGGGAAGGGCACCTCTCGGACTCACCCTGGGTTCAAACGGCCCGAGGGAACGTCGGCGGGACGGGGGAGGCGGTGTGTCGGGGGTGAGGGAGACGAGACCGGAGGCTGAGAAGGACCGAGATGGACTCAGCTGGTAAGGGAGATGGACTTTACAAGGAGGGGGAGGTGTGTCTTCTCTGAGTGAGGGAGGAATGTAAATTTAGAGACGAATTTGCAGAGGAAGAGTGAAGACGTAAGGGACGTAGGTCTTGTCATGAACTTTGTGCATCTCCTATGAGTTTTTGTAAAAACTTGTGTATAACTTCTCCCCCCGAAGGGACCACCGACTCTCCCATTTCGCAGACGGACGTTACGTCCTCTAGGTCCAAACTAGGGACCCAGCCCTTCTAGGGGACCTCTTCCTTTACCGTTGGGGGAGGTCACAAGAACGGACCTTTTAGGGTACCTGCCTCTTCGGACCACCCGATGTCAGGTGTCCTAGTGTTTCTCAGGCTGTACTGACTCACTGAAGGGAAAGAAAGAAAGAAAGAAAGAAAGAAAGAAAGAAAGAAAGAAAGAAAGAACTTCTTCCCCTACCACCCTCTATACACACCATCTAGGGAGTTTCACTAACTTAAATAAAATGTGCGTCTATTTTGAGATTTCCTTTTGTTTTTACCTTTAAAGTTTTCTTTGAAGACCCGGTCGATAGTGGAAGGTCCTTGACGACTAAAGAGGTGACTTTATCTAGACATTAAATTTCTTAACTGACGATTTTACTAACCCGTGCACCATACACCAGAGTACCTTGAAAACTGTAGGGTGGGCAGTGTGTCCGGTGCCATTTGTGTGACTGATAGACTTGAGTTTGCGACTATAAAAACGTAATGTCCGGGCCCTAAAATGTCTTATTTGTCTTGCGATTGGTATGACTGTACACACAGAGGTGTCATGAACTAGATTCTATTTGTGTCGACGACCGTGAGGCGGGTCCGGAGGATGTTGGGCGGGGAGTCACTGGGGAAGGACGGCAGGAACCAGGGGAGGTCAGACTCGACACACGAAGTCTTGTTAGAAAAGACCTTTACGTTTGGGGGAGTACAGTGCCCCGTCTTTACGAGGGGACCGAAGGGTAGTGTTTGGGAATTACAGATCTACGGAATCGGACCGCGTGTCCCGAGGTACTGCAACGGGTCAGGAGGGGAGAGACACGGAAAATTTATTTGGCTCGTTCGAGAGGTTTTGACAGGTTTCTAGGTTTCGAGAGGTTCGAGAGGTTCGAGAGGTAGAGGTGACACCGCCGGGGTCCGACCACGACCCGTAAGACAAGTGGAAGACGGAAGACCCAAAACGGGTGTGAACCGTCTAGACACGGGACGTGTCTAGTCAGGACGGAAACCTGGGGTCACACCCCGTCTCGATCGAGAGGCCCGAACGTAGTACCGGGCGTCGAGGGGGTCGTTTGATGGGGACCGGACGGACCGACTCCGTTAGTAGTCTTGACCCCCACTCTCGGCAGGAGGTCGTCTGTCCAGAGACGATGGGAAAGGCGACGCAGAGGACTACGACGAGGGTCTGTCTGAGCACGTGTCTTTACGGAGGTCAGAGGACTTCCTTTATACGGAAAACTATCGAGGAGCGGGGGGTAAGGAAGGGGAGTCTTAAAGGGAAAGGACGAAGGGACCGGGTTAGTAGTGGAGTGGCCAGAACGCGCACCTGAGTCGACTTCGAGGTGAGACGTCCCTCGGGTGAGACTGGGGGAGGAGGGCAGGGTGGCGGCAAGAGTCCTCGGAGAAGGAGGAAGTAGACCTGGGACTCTATGAAGATAATAGGGTAATTAATACGGTGTCCTGAGTCTCAAATGGAGACTAAGCGAGGGACCTCTGGGTCTCTGGGACCACCCATCCTTGTCCAAAATAAATGGAAAACATGGAGTCGGGATTCGGATCATGGTCGTGTATCTAATTTACGTTCTCGAAATCTGACCCTTTTGTTTACTTCTTACCCGTTTATTTACTTATTCATTTTATACGGTAACTCAAGTAGTATATCCAAAAGAGTTTATGTTTGCCTTCCTCATGTACCCACATCAGAATCTACCAAGTGACCAAGAAAAAAACACCGTATGTTTGTAGTATGAACAAAGTTCATATCAACTACATGCAAAATTCATATCTGTATGTTATGTCACTAAGTGTTAAACATTTACAAATCAATAATATTATATGACCGATGTAAGGGACGCTACCTGTGATGAAGGAACAAGGAATAAAAAAGAAACATCTAAATAAACGAGAAACCGACAACACCCAGGAACCGACGTGCGCCC
This sequence comes from Capra ibex, assembly GCA_006410555.1. NCBI lineage: Eukaryota > Metazoa > Chordata > Mammalia > Artiodactyla > Bovidae > Capra > Capra ibex. Next base: position 799,603 of record SJYO01050114.1, on the reverse strand, counting down.
GAAAGAGATCCACGCCACACGTCGGGAGAGTGACGTCGCCCCGTGCCCGAGATCGACACGGCCACAGGATCCACAAGTCATCAACACCGGAAGTCCCAATCAACGAGACCAGTACGTCCTAGAAGGGTCCGGTCCTTAGTTTGTCACAAGGAACGTAACGTTCCGACAAAAAGAAGAAAAGAAAAGTGACTAAATAAATAAAATTAACCTCCGATTAATGAAATATTATGACACGACTAAAAACGGTTTGTAGTCGTACTTAGTCGGTACCCACGTGTACACAGGGGGTAGGACTTGGTGGGGGGGTTGGAGGGAGGGGTAGCGTAGGGAGACCCAGTAGGGTCAACGTGGTCGGGACTCGAGGGACAGATTACGTAGCTTGGACCTGACCACTAGACAAAATGTATACTATTATATGTACAAAGTCACGATAAGAGAGTCTAGTAGGGTGGGAACGGAAGAGGGTGTCTCAGGTTTTCTGACAAGATATGTAGACACAGAGAAAACGATAGAGTGTATATCCGAGTAGTAATGGTAGAAAGATTTAAGGTATATATACACAATCATATGACATAACCACAAAAAAGAAAGACTGAATGAAGTCAGACATATTATCCGTAAAAAGAAGTTGGTGACCTGGTGGTCCCTTCCGGGGGAACATCGAATAAAATATGGATTACCAACCATGGAGAATCGGGGGATGGGGTTTGTCGGGGAGGGGGAAGAGAGAAGAGTGACTACTGGTAATCGAACGAGACGTATAGACTTTAAAAGTGATAAAAAAATTTGCATACCAGCTTAATCTCCTTCTAAATGTTTGTGTCAATACATATTCTGGAAGGTGGAATTGTGATGACGACGGTAAAGAGGTCCATAAGAGAAAAAGGAAATACACCGCTACCGTGGGACGAGGTCGTGAGGACGGACCTTTTAGGGTGCCCGCCTCCTCGGACCACCCGACGTCAGGTACCCCAGCGACTCCCAGTCTGTGCTGACTCCCTGAAGTGAAAGTGAAAAGTGAAAGTACGTAACCTCTTCCTTTACCGTTGGGTGAGGTCACAAGAACGGACCTCTTAGGGTCCCTACCCCCTCGGACCACCCGACGGCAGATACCCCAGTGTGTCTCAGTCTGTGCTGACTTCACTGAATCGTCGTCGTATATATATAAAAAATCGTCTGGTTTTGTTTGAACGGGTTAAAACACTAAAGGAAAAACCAACTTTAACAAAGAAATTATAAAATANGAACGGACCTTTTAGGGTGACCGCCTCCTCGGACCACCCGACGTCAGGTACCCCAGCGACTCCCAGTCTGTGCTGACTCGCTGAAGTGAAAGTGAAAAGTGAAAGTACGTAACCTCTTCCTTTACCGTTGGGTGAGGTCACAAGAACGGACCTCTTAGGGTCCCTACCCCCTCGGACCACCCGACGGCAGATACCCCAGTGTGTCTCAGTCTGTGCTGACTTCACTGAATCGTCGTCGTATATATATAAAAAATCGTCTGGTTTTGTTTGAACGGGTTAAAACACTAAAGGAAAAACCAACTTTAACAAAGAAATTATAAAATACGTAACGACAAAGGAAAGATTACTGATTTAATATGTTAGAACTCAACGGTAGTGAATGTATTGGTGAAGGAATAAAAATCTGTAAATCCAACAAAGGTTCAAAAACGACAATAGTGATTCTTATTTTATTTGTGAAACCCAAAATAAGAACATTTAATACAAGAGTTACTCTTAAGACTCCTAATGTGTTTTACAAGTTCTTTCATACTTGGGAATATACCAAGAACTATGTATCGGTAAAATCCTCATACAGTCAAACGTCGTAAAAATGTTCAGTCTGTAAGTTTCACCTCATACAAATAGACTCTTCATACTTTCTTTCTGATACCATTACGACCACCGACTAAACGATCGTCGGACAGAGGGCACGTTCCGTAAGAGGGTCTGACACGGACTTGGGGAGTCTTCAGGTCTTTAGGTTAGTAAATAGTTTCGACTTAAGTGATCTCTGACTCTACGTCTTTGGTCCTTACATCTTTGGTGTGGACTTTCACGAGTCCTCGACGGACCGTCGACCTAAGTCGGTCCGTCAGGAGAGGATCGGTCGAGCTCGGGTCACGAGGGTTCCTGTGACGGACCGGGTGTGCGTGTACATATATCCGAAGGACATTGACAGTTCTTGTGTCCATAACTCGAGACTGTTTAAACCTAATTTTAGTACCTCAGTAGTTAATCGTAGATATCTATGAGGTTGATTAATAAATGGGAGGGATTCGGATTTCATAGAAGTAACCTTTTTACCTCACAAGATGTGAAACCCCCCTTCACATGTCTCCCACGAACCGAGTTTCACGCCACAGATTTTTCCCAAATTATTTTGGAATCCCATTACAATGTGTACAGACAAACTAAGTGGTATACCCAATTCATTTTAAATAGGGAGACTCCTGTTAGTAAAGAGAATAAGGATCGAAATTAGTAATTAGTAAGTAAGTAAGTACGTTAGTAAATAAGTTGATAAATAACTTATGGATAAAACACGGTCTGTGACAAAATACATGATCTCTATAACAACGTCGCTTTTATATCTCAGGAATAGGAATACCTCGAATGTAAGATATAACTCAGAGTTTGTTTTGTATGAATTTGTTGTATATCGTAGCGGCAGACACCCCAGCGTGTCTCAGCCTGTGTTGACTTCGCTGAATCGTCGTCGTCCTTGTCGTATAGTTATACATGTAAATTACTACACTACGAAACAAAAAAGGGTGTAGACATTAAAATTAGTTACCAGTTAAGTTATTGGTTACCATAGAATCTTCAATCTTTTACTGTTTACAAGTAAAAAAATAATTAATTAGTGTCATAAAGACCCCTTAAAAACGTTTAGTACCGTTTTTCGTTAAGACTTTGGAGGATAAAGTCTTAACCTGACTTATGATTCGAAGGTATTCGATAAAATTAGGAGAGTTGTAGGGAGACTCTATCTATAATGGGGTGAGGGACTAAAATATTACGTCCTCTATCAAATCCTCCCAAGTGTCTAACATTATCTGTAAAAGACCCAAACCAATACTAAACAAGAAACTGACGGGTCGTGGTTACAAGAGAGACCCCCTATAACGGTAATATATGTAATATACATTAGTCACTAGAGATACCTTCCATAGGACGGAGAATCACACCTCTGTACGAACAACTGGGACTTGCAGTTCCATTCCTGTGACTGGGTTGGATTTGTTGTCTTAGAGAGTAATTTCTGAGATTTACGACACCCTCTGTCTTTTTCTATTAGTCTTTGGTCTCGGGGCGTCGTACCGGAACTGACAGGTCGACCCGGACACGGGCCGACATTCTACGGGCCCAGGGTCGGTGTCTCGTGAGAAACCGAAACCAAAGACGACGGGAATAAAGACGAACAAGAGGGTCGGACTACACGGTCGGAAGGACCTTCAGGAGAGTCTATGGACTATAGGAAATTTTTGAGTTAATAGGTTTGTCTAAAAGTATCGAATTTTGAATTATTGTGATTGATTAATATGTAAATCTTTCGCTGGTTCAGTTATAAATTAAAATCCAGACAGATTTTTGTCTTGGGGAATTCATTCAGTGGACTCGTTCGTCATTAAATAAGTTGTTAATAAGTAGTATACGTGTCGTCCGTGGTAGAGTCGTTGGATTTACGACTCCTAAATGATTTTGGGGATACCTTAGTTCCCGAAGGGTCCACCGCGATCACCAATTCTTGGACGGACGGTTATGTCCTCTCAATTCACTACCCCCAAGCTAGGGACCCAACCTTTCTAGGGAACCGTATCCTTTAATGTTGAGTGAGGTCATAAGAACGGACCTCTCTCTTCTGTTCTTAGGGTACCTGTCTCTTCGGACCACCCGATATCAGGTACCCCAGTGTTTCTCAGTCTGTAATCACTAGTGTGGTACCTTATCTTAAGTTGTTCTCAGATTTTTTCTCGTTAATAAACGTCACTTGAACTAAGATATTAAACTTTATGAATCGGAGAATATAATCACCATATACCTTTGGATTCAAGACATATTTGAAAGATGTCACAGACGTCCTAGGGTTTTGTAATTGGGTTTGTAGTCATTTGTACTTTGTCTAACAGGCGGAGGTTAGAAGTATAATACAAATAGTGGGTTAAAAAGATGTCTATGACACGAAAGGTGTAAAGAGACACTATACCAGAGAGTAAAGTAATGGAAAATCAGTAACTGAACGAAACTATACTGGAAAAATCCAACCTTACTAAACCTAAATTGAATCCGAACTGTGTTTGTACCATCTTTCGCTCAAAAAAGAGGGAACACTTCTCTCTTTTATGGATCTTTAATAGTCGAAAACATGAATTGTTAGTTTCCCAGTATGAACTCTCATAACTCTAAGCAATTCGAGTACGTTTACTTTTGACCTACGACCTTAGAAGATCTTTATAGATCTAGTATGGAACATAATCAACGAGTCAACACAGACTAACACTGGGGTCCCCGAAACCGGGTGGTCCGAGGAGACAGGTACCTTAAGAGGTCCGTTTTTATAACCTCACCTATCGGTAAGGGAAGAGGTCCCGTAGAAGGGTTGGGTCCTTTAGCTTAGGTCCAGAGGACGTACCGTCCGTCTAAGAAATGGTAGACTCGGTGGTCCCTTCGGGTCTAGTATGGAATATGCGTCAATAAAAGGAGTTAAACGTAGGTTTCTACCTTAAAACATTTGAGAAACCTCAAGACCTTTACTCTCGTGAAAAAGAGTTGACCAGGTCTTAAAGAGCGACGGTAGGGAGGTGAAGGACAGACGTCACCTGGTAGTACCATTTGACGTTGTCCACACCCCTCTTTTGTCCCCTTACTCTACTAGTTTACCTCCCTTCAAAGTTCCTGAGTAAATAAGAAACAAGAAGTTAACACCGTCGACAATACTTCAATATCATCATTCGTCATGACATCTTCTATCCTCTTATATATCTACCTTTAAAACTTACTAATAACATTATCAGAAAAGGAAAGGAGCCCGGTTTTTCACCGTTACTCATATACACACATACAAGTAAGTAAGTAAATATTTTGTTTGAATTCACTCTGAACATAGTAAGTAAAAAGTTCCTTGTCATATTAAATCCATCAACTTGATCAAATGATCTAGACACTAAAAGAAAAAAGAAGACTCCTAGTACAAAACACATAGAGTGTCGTATACTACCTCTACTACAAGTGTACATATTGTTTAAGAGTAGCTCGTGGACCCTAATAAGTGGTCTGGGGGTATGTACCGGACATTGAGGTGATAAAAGAGAAGTACATCCTTTTATATAGTGGTACGTTGTCTCGTTCCCTCTCTCTCTAGTGGATCCTTATCGGAACTTAGATTAGTATGAATAAGATTATAGATTCATTCTGTAAGTGTATAAAAATAGATAGTGGATTGTTTACAATCACAATTTAATAAACGTTGTCTGAAGTGTTTACTGAAATTTATGTTCTTTACGGTGTGACAACGTCTACCGTTCCCACTATGACTTATGACAGACACTGGTCCTGCAAAAACCGTAAAACATATATAACTAGTAAAGTAGGGTATAAAGTATTAGCACAAACGAGTCAATGAGGTCACCAAAAGGTTCGTACGTAGTCTTATTGGACGTGTCGAACAATCTTGTATAGAGGACCCGGGGTCAGGATCTCAAAGACTAAGTCATTAAGACCCACCCCGGACTCTTAAATGTAAAGGTTGTTCAAAGGATCATTATCAATACGATGACCAGATCCTTGATGTAAAACTCTAAGTAACTAACTCAGTAAGTTTATAGGTAGTCAGTTTGGTCCGTTAGGATTTCCTTTAGGTGGGACTTATCAGTGACCCTCCTGAGTACGACTTCAACTTCGAGGTTATGACACCGGTGGACTACACTTCTCGACTGAGGAACCTCTTCTGGGACTACGATCCTTTCTGACTTCCGTCCCCCTCTTCCCTCACCGTCTCCTACTCTACCAACCTGCGGTAGTAACTGAGTTACCTATACTCATATTCGTTCGAGGTCCTCTACCACTTCCTGTCCCCTGGACCGTACGACGACAGATCCCGTAGTGTTTCTCAGTCTATGTTGACCCGTTGGCTTATTATCGTGTATATAAGTTTTTAGTAATTAATTTTCGGATGGATCACGGACCATAGTTTCATTTTTCTATTTAACTTGTAATAAAACATTCTCGACTACAGATGACTCGTAAGACGAAACAATGCTGGACTAAATGAGGAAATATTGTTAAGAAGTTTCATTCGTGGAAAAGGGGGCAAAAAGTCCTCTTTAATGTATCGACTTTTTGTAATTCATTGGACGAGTTTCGGTATACCTGTCCACAGTCTTGATCGTAAACTCGGGTCCAGATGACCTACGTTCACCGCGGGTGTCTGTAGTACGACGGACGACGCGATGGAGCCATTACACTGCTCGAACGTGTGTCGGAATCAATCAGAAAACGTCTAATTTTGTTTGACTACAAGTCTCCAATGTATCGAACAGGTTTTAGTGTCTCGATCTTTCATAGAATTTACTTTAAATTAGAGATCAACTACGGTTTCACTAAAACGTGGTGAAGACGTACGATAGAAATTCAGTGCTAAGTAGATTTAGTCTCGGTCCTTGTTCTCATACTGCGATCAATTGGTCTCACGTGTCTCTTACGCCTTAAATTATAAAGTCAATTGTTTCTTGTAGAGAGAACACGATTGAATAAGTTTTCGAAAGATTGTCAATGGTCACATGGAACGTTGGATTCAGTCGTGTCTTATTACATGACAAAGGAACTACTGAGTCCTAGAATGCACAGGGTCGTGGTAGTAATATTCATCGTAAGCAAAGACTCTTTACAGGTTCACTTACGTCTTCTTCCACTATCCCCACTCACACACCCCTCGGGTCTTAATGACTCCTGTTTAATTTCATATAAGATAAGCAAATGGAAAGGACGTTCATCTTACCTGTTCCGGGGTTTGACTCTGAATGGTTTCCAAAGTGAACTCTACCCGAGTCTAATTAGGACAAATGAGGTTAAGCACCTTAATAATTATCAACTGTTTGACGTAATCTTCACTAACAAAAAGGAGGAAAACGGTGAACTATTTACCGTTTCTTACTTCGAAAGGGACTGAGGACACAGGATGACACAATGGGGTAGTAGTCCCCTCTTTCCTCGACATATTAATGGAAAACTCTGTACTTAGTAGGAATGAGACTCCCGGGTCTGGACAAACTGAGATATTTTCGTCGAGTTCCAACTTCACGTTTGTACGTGACAGAGCGCAGGGGATCCCAACGATATTAATGGCTAGGCGGTTCTCCTCTACTTCCACGAAGGACGTAGACCGGAACGACAGGAGGAGTAGTGGCGAGACTTCAAAAGGTGGCGTCGGGGGAGGGATGAACGTCGGAGGGGGTCCTGGAGTTCCTTGTTGATGGCGGAACGTGTCCAACCACTTAGAAACGTGCTAAGGGAGAAGGGGGAGGACGGGGCCTTTTAGATTTCCCCTATTATTATTCTTTTAGTCCTTATAGACAACACCAAAACTTTAGTAGAAGATTCAGGTGACTTTAGACTACCTATGCTAAGGGACATGTCGATTCTGACCACAGATCATGTGTGACTCATAGACACAACGTTCTAACGTATTTATGTACTCACTTATAGATAGGTCCATAAAACGACGTGTGTCTTAAACTCCCCCGAACGTTTTTATGGTCGTAATGTCTTTCTGTTTCTTCACAAACTCCTTGTTGCATCTTCCTTTTGATTCCCGTCTTTTTATTTTTGGTTTCACATTCTAAACGTGTCATCGACGACGACGATTCAGTGAAGTCAGTACAGGCTGAGACACGCTGGGGTCTCTGCCGTCGGGTGGACCGAGGGGGCAGGGGCCCTAAGAGGTCCGTTCTTGTGACCTCACCCAACGGTAAAGGAAGAGGTTACGTACTTTCACTTTTCAGTTTCACTTCAACGAGTCAGCATAGGTTGAGAAGTGCTGGGGTACCTAACGTCGGGTGGTCCGAGGAGGTAGTTACCGTAAAAGGTCCGTTCTCATGACTTCATCCCACGGTAGCGGAAGAGGCACCGTGTCGTCTCCACCCAACGTTTAAATCACGATTCTAAGGATTGTCAGTGTTGTCTTTCTAAAGGACACAAGTGAAAAGTCTTTTTACCGAAAATATGAGTCCCGTTTGAACTAGTTTTAAACTTCACTTGGTTTAAAAAGAACCTACGGTTGGGTGAAGAGTACGGTTCCAGAAAGGAGAGATTTCGTATAAGGGTTTCAGGGAATAAATGAATGTGAAAGACATAGAAAGAGAAAATTTTAGAGAGGGTTGACTGACAACCGTTCCTAGCTTATGTTTATCAAATAAGTCGTATGGTCTTGAGGAAGTTTCTGATTCTCACTGAGTTTCATTAAGTTACATATAAACGAAGGTTGTTCGCAAAAAACCCACCAAAAAAAAAAAACAAAAAAAAACCCACCCCCCTACCCTCCCTAAAAAAACNAAACCAAAAAAACCCACCCCCCTACCCTCCCTAAAAAAACGAAAACAAGAAAAAATGTAAATTTTGTTTCCACAGTGTGAAGTCGGATTTCTTTATTTAGAAGTCTCCTCCTTAAAGGTTGCAATCACTTTCCACACATCACTCTGTAAAAACGTGGTCCCGGAGACAAACCACATAGACAGTGTTTCTGTCGTGTGAACACTAACGTCGGGACGACCCCTGACGAAAGGATGGACGGTCCGGTGTGAACACCCGACGAAGAAGACATGTGTGGTGCCCAGGGATGACTACCGAGTGCGGTGAGAACGAAAGATTGACTAGTCAGGAGGACGGTGAGGCTAGTAAGTTGTAAAACTCAGAGTCGGGAGGTACATTTGTCGTGTCACCTACGGCCCATGTCTGAACTCAACTTGCAAGAAACTGAACTTTAGTGAAAGTCTACTCGATTTAAGATTTATTGTATAGAGTCTTATAATTGACCCAGATAAAGGTTAGCGTAAAACGGTGGTCCGAAACGGAGGGAAGAGGACTGTACATTGACAGCGAATGGGTCAAAGTACGGCGACCTGGAGGTCTTCCACAGTACGACTCCAATCTTGACTAGACCACCGACTTTTAGCACCAAAACAGGTCCAAGTCTGTTCGATACGAGTAACCCGGGTTTGGTCGGTGGGAACAAACAAGTGTTTAGCAGATGACGTAAACATGGTGTTACCACCTTTAGTGCACTACTTTGTCTTTTACAATTAATAGCCTGGAAAGTCTTTTGTCAGTTGACTGGGGTATCACCAGATACGTCCTCATTCCGGTCACTCGGAACTTTCTTTAGACAGGAACGATTCTCATAACCCTTTCTTAATCCACAAGAACCTTACAATTCCTAGAGATCACTGGGGGACCCCGAAGAGACCACTGAGTCTACCATTTCTTAGACGGACGTCACACCCTCTGGACCCAAACTAGGGATCCACCCCTTCTAGGGCGCCTCTTCCCTTACCGTTGGGTGAGGTCATAAGAACGGACCCTTTAGGGTACCTGTCTTCTTGGACCTCCCGATGTTAGGTACCTTAACGTCTCAGTCTGTGCTGACTCGTTGATTGTGACAGTGAAAGTGTTACTGGGAAATAGGAAAGAGAGGTTTCGATCAGTTCGGGAAAGTCAGAGGGAATACTGTATGAAACTTTCTGGAAGCTGGTTCCTAGTTCCTTTGAACAACTGTGGACCGTTTGTCCGGAAGAGGACGGACGTCACCAGGATCCGCAGTCGAGGTCCTTCCTTTCCCATAGTGAGAAGTCGTCCGACCAGACTAGATCCGTTTGGAGGATTCACGTAGGGTTACTGATCTTTCTTAATGACAGGGTAGAATATCAAATTTCTTTATCGATTGTTGAGTCCGTTGTTATGTTGTTTACTTTGCTGTACTTTTATCTAAATAAAGTATTTTGTCGAATTCAAATAAGTAAATCGTTAATAAATAACTTACCGAACGGACTGTCGAGTCAACCACTTTCTTAGGCGAACGTTACGTCCTCTGGGGCCAAGCTAAGGACCCAGCCTTTCTAGGCGACCTCTTCTGTATCCGATGGGTAAGGTCAAAAGAACCCGAAGGGACCACCGAGTCGACCATTTCTTAGGGGGACGTTACGTCCTCTGGACCCAAACTAGGGACCCAGCCCTTCTAGGGGACGTCCTCCCTTTTCGATGGGTGAGATCATAAGACCGGACCTCTTAAGGTACCTGACATATCAGGTACCCTAGTGTTTCTCAGCCTATGCTGACTCGTCGAAAGTGAAAGTGGGACCCGGTACCTCCCCCTCCCCCCGTAAGAGTGGACTCATCAGGTCCTTCCGAAAAGACTCCTTCCCTATAAACGTTACTTGGACTTGAGACATTTCTTGATATACCTGGACTGGAAGAGTCAGCACACTTCTAGACCTCTGTCTCGACAGGTCCGTCTCCTTTCTCGCTCACGTCGTCGGACCCCGTCGTCCGGTCTACCGTCCTCCCGTGGCGACTCAGGTCTCAGTCCGGTCGTGTGTGGCCCCGGACCCGGAGGTGGGACGAGCGAAGAGAGAGCTGGCGAGTGGTTGTCGTCCGTTTGACACGGACCCTTGAGGTCCGTCCTTTACAAAGGTTCACGATCAGTGGAGACGGAGGTGGGTCCTTGTGTTATCAGGTAAGAACGTTTCTATTTGTCCAAAAATTAACTAAATAAAGTACGGGCGAACATAGAAAAGGTAAGAGTAACCGATTAATAGTGTTTCCGAACCCTTTTCTACTTTATTAATCAGAGTAGTAGGTCTCAAAATCGGATAACAAACAAACAAAAATTCATCATTATAGTTATACTGTAAATTATGCCCGACAATTCAACAGGAATTTTATTATCTTCGAAAATAATAGTGTAATAATACTTGAATACCTCTTCCGTTACCGTTGGGTGAGGTCATAAGAACGGATCTCTTAGGGCAGTTGTCTCCTCGGACCACCCGACGACAGGGACCCCAGTGTGTCTCATCCTATGTTGACTTCCTTGAATCGTCGTCGTCGTCGTTCGTCGTAATAATTGAATTTTCAACTTCTTTTATTTTTAATTTTTTGAAGGTTTATGTTTAACAATTTAAGTCCACGGAAATGATGGGAAAGTGAAAGACACGTATTTCTATAAAAATTTAACGGTAATATGAGTTTAAAACCTCTTCCGTTACCGTGGGGTGAGATCATGAGAACGGACCTTTTAGGGTACCTGTTTCCTCGGACCACCTGACGTCAGGTACCCCAGCGACTCTCAGCCCGTGTTGACTCACTGAAGTGAAAGTAAGAATACGTAACCTCTTCCTTTACCGTTGGGTGAGGTCACAAGAACGGACCTCTTAGGGTCCCTGTCCTCTCGGACCACCCGACGGTAGATACCCCAGCGTGTCTCAGCCTGTGCTAACTTCACTGAATCGTCGTATGAGTTTAAAACCAAAGAAGAATAAAATAATAATATAGTATTATTTTAAAACTACAAATATACAAGCATTTGTAGTACAAATTTTCACTGTTTATAAAGTCTTTTATGTGACTCGACTTCTTCTACGAATTATATGTAATTCACTTTTCTCTAAATAGTGATAATAATAATATCATGTTCGGTTCAAACGTTTATCTTTACACACATATACTTATGTGTGTCTGTATCTCACTATTTGATCCTACTCCACTCCTTCACCCACCCCCAACGGTTTTTGTGTCACTAGGTCCTTTTATTACAGTTTACGTTATAAAAACCCCTTTTTTTACATTTAATTCCGGTTTTTTTAAGTGCCATCTTTTTTATAACTTTAAAATTTATTTCTATCCTAGGTACATTCTCGGCGTAGGGCGCCCTCGTCGGTCACCCCTCGTCGAGTGGGCGAGTGACGTCGTTGATCAGGAGCACGAGATTCCTCTTTGACAAAGATTAAGATGTGAAATGAAGTAACTTCTACCAAACGTAGGATAAACGATAGTGATCGGAATTTGCAGAACTCGACGTCCGGATCGGAGAATACGTGTAAAACTTCTTCTTGGTAAAATAACATTTTTAAAATAACGATATACAAGTATCGTTTGTATATATATATATATATATTGTAAATACTAAAATTTTCATAATAAGAATTAAGGTAGTGGTTGTATATTTTTGACAATTAGAGAATCGGATATAAAAAGTTTTATGAAAGATACTGAGTCCCGACCCTGATCCTGTTTCCTGACGATTTCCAACCTAGGATAGAAATAAATTTTAAAGTTATAAAAAAAGGTGGTACTTAAAAAAAACCGGAATTAAATGTAAAAAAAGGTTTTTATAACGTAAACTATAATAAAAAGACCTAGTGACACAAAAACCGTTGGGGGTGGGTGAAGGAGTGGAGTAGGATCAAATAGTGAGATATAGACACACATAAGTATATGTGTGTAAAGATAAATGTTTGAACCGAACATGATATTATTTTTATCACTATTTAGAGAAAAGTGGATTACATATAATTCGTAGAAGAAGTCAAGTCATATCAGTGAGTCAGTACAGACTGAGAGACGTTGGGGCACCTGACGTCGTGTGGTCCGGAGGGACAGGTAGTGGTGGAGGGTGTCAAATGAGTTTGGGTACAGGTTACTTAACCACTACGGTAGGTTGGTAGAGTAGGAGACAGCAGGGGAAGACGAAAGTTAGAAGGGGTCGTAGTTCAAGAAAAGTTTACTCAGTCAAGAAACGTCGTCCACCGGTTTCGTGGAAGAATACCCTGGTATAAAACACTTTAGTTTTAATCTCAAATCTCACATTGACATTGTGTATTAGATTGTCCTTTGTTTTATAAACTTTAAATTTGTCGGAGTCTTGTATACCTCGTGTCTCGAGGTGTGTCTCGAGTGGAGAGTTCTGACATTAAGTCTGAATGGTACTCGGAACATACCGATGTCGTAGGCGAACTCGTTTGTCTTATCGAGTCTCTTAGTTGCAGTAGAACGGTTTTCTTAGTCTTTGTATTTACGCATATAGTCTATCGAATTACTCTGTATCTTTACTTTCGTTTATCAGTGTGGAGACAAAGTCCCGTGGAGAGGACCCAAGGTCCCGAGGGAGTGGGAAAAAGAGGAGAACCCAAGAATAGAGTGATTCTAAAATGTTTCTTGTTGGTGGTTCCTTCACTCCAGACGAGTGTTCGTCCGGTTCCTGATTCCCGACCAACTCGGGTGTCCTTCCTGTGTCATTCCTGTGTCTCGTGGAACAGATTTGTTCACTCAGAATAAGGAAAAGTGAAAAACGAATTGTTAATGTCGAATACAACTGTGGTCTTTAGAAACCCTATATCCTTTCCTATTTCTGTTTAACAGTGGGTATTGAAATGTTGGGTCTCTATTCGTTCTAATTATAAGTCTATATAAAGAAAGATAATAAATACAATGAATACAAGTGAGATAATTTAATATACACGATTAATAGTCACATAACTAATCATACAATTGAAATTTACAATTATATGTACGACGGTAATAACTATATAATTGTATGTCTATATTATTTATACTTGTATTATGTATATGTAATATACTAAACCAAATACATACTTTAACACTAATATTAGACATATTTCCAAAGTGAAGACGAAAAGAGTCACAGAACGGTAATATAACTTAGTAATGTGTACGGTGATTTATAAAAAGTTTTTACACTATAATCGTCTCCGGATCATAATAAAGTTTAGTCATATATTATTACATAGATTGTGTAAGGGATAACAATCTATAATTCTAATGAAGGTTATAAAATAATGAATATGTATTTATATAAATTACCTTTACTTACTATGTGTATCAAATATATCTTATATTATTTTGTGTACCAAAGACTTAATCAAGTATACTATATGTTTATTAAAATATATGTATATGTAGAATATATTTATACTTGTAAGTACAAATTATTTTATGTCTATATTTAGAATCGACGAAAGACTTTAAGGATCCTGTTGTCGTCCGTGATTTGGACGGAAACGCACTGATACAATAAGTGAAGTGGACTATTCAGTATGTCTCACAAAACTCACTATATAATCCCCAAAATTCGGAAATTTACGTTTACTTTTGTAATATAAATACAGATTTAACTATTATAAACGAAGTTCCTTGTCAATCAGGATCTTTTGGACGGGGAACTTTTTGTGGGGTGCATAACTTGTGTGGATTTAATAAATTTTCAGAGTCAGTCCTTTGTCCAACTGTGGATGACGAAAGTGTATTTTACTCTCGGACGTGATACACCGGAGTGTCTCAATTCTTGTGTGACGAGAAAGTGTCACATATTACTTTTCCACTGTGACTATCAACGAATGTCTCTTTATCCTATCAGAAATAAAACGTTTAACAATTTCTGAAGTTGTGTCTATTTACCCGACACCCCTTTTACGAGTGTAATAAAAGAAAGATTATAAAAAAAAGAGAATTTTATCGTCAAGTAACATCTTTTTCGTGTTTTACATACGTTTATTTTTTTAGATTTTAGGGTGAAAGGTTCTATCAACAACAATGATTGAACCTGAATAGATAGATTCGAAATATATTCGTTCATATAGATTAAAAAAGAAGTTTTCACCGTTTAAGACACGTCTGACAGAAATCGTATTGTTCTTATGACAGGACAGAATGGACTCGTATTCACAACGAGTCTCGAACGCGACATCTGCAGTCGGACGGAGAGGCAAAGTCCGCATGGAACTGTTCATAATGTGTTCCTTTCCTCCCGGGGTCTAACCCCTCTACCAACGTTCTCCTCCGTTAAGGTGCCAATTTTTCTAATTCCTCGACGTCCTCAAGAAGCCGGAGGCTCAGTGGCCCTTCAATCTGGCTCGATGCTACCTGCACTAGTTCTCCGGAGCGACACCTCAAGGGCTGCACCGGCTGATAGCGGAGAAGGGTCCACTTGGGTTTACCTTTTTTTTATGAAACTGTATGTCCATTACTCTAGCTCAGAAAGGTTTAAGTCTCTCTTTATCGGAGGGAGAGGAAGAAAAGAAAATTTTTATAGAAGGAAGACTACACATATTTTTAGTACTGAGCAGGGTTAGTATTTTCTCTTACGCTTGAAAAAACCAGATGAGAAATCTGTTACCTCTTAAGTGTTCTTTTATACTGGAGTTCTAACAGGATTACTCACCGGTAAAATCCATACTGTCAAAATGGTCAAATCTCTGTTGTGCAAAAAGGTATTTCTTTTACTTAGAACAGATTCTAATTATTGGACTACCATGGTTAGTCAAAAGAATTTTGTTAGAAGATTCAATCTTCGAGTGGATTATTTAATTAAAAACAATTAAGGTTTTTATTAAACAACCGTTAAACAATTTACAGACCCGTAAGTCAAGACCTCTATTTTCCAATTAATGTAGTAAAAGGGACGGAAAACCCCTCTTTATGTACGTTTACCGGCGTCGAGGCCCACTCTCTACACTTTGTTCAGATTCGTCTCTCGTACACCTCCAGTGGGTCCCTACCGGGCACTGTAGGCGCGGACTGGGCTTCCGGTTCGCTCTCGACCGGCGGGCCTCGGGGTCGAGGGGGCAAAGGGCGGACCAGGAGGAGCCGAGGGTGTGCACTCGGGGCGGAGGAGCTGGTAGGAGGCTACAGAAGGACGGGCTCCCCCTTGTTCCTAAGACGTAGTAGGTTCTCCTGAGTGGGTCCGTCTTGGTTGGGGGCGCGACACGAAACCTCAGAGTCCGGACTTGAGACCGGGGCGTCGGGCGTAGGTAAACGGCCCGGTCACGACCGAAGGGAGGGGTGAGCCAGGTGGAGGGTATCTGGCTGGCACCACGAAGGATTAATAATATCACGTAAAATGACAATAGCTACAAGCCCTTCACTCAATGTCGAGAGTAGACACACTACCTTTACCGGACGACGCCGAGTGGAGAAGGGTTGAACTGCAAGTGACCACCGTCCGACCATCGACTTTACTCGGTATCACTTCTCAAAGGTTATGACATTAGTCGTCTGGAACTCTCCCCTCCGCCCATCGATGTCTCGGTCGACAATGTGACGGGGGCGTGAGGTCACTCCCGGGTTTGGGTTCGTCTCTAGTCTACTAAGGAGATCCGGTGGACAATCGACGATACTCGGAAACTCAGGTATTCCACCGTGAGACCTATGTCGATAATCAGAGACGGAGTCACATTCTTTCGGAGTTTCTAGAAAGAACCCCCCTTCTTTTTTTTGTTTGTGGATTTTCTTTGACTCGTGGGTGCTCTAATGCTCCATTCTCTCCTTTAAAAATATAAAAATATATTTGAGTACCTCAGAAAGGGTAGTAGAGGATTTGACACAGTATCCTTCAAAAGGATTTGACTCATTTGAAAGGATTTGTAAAGGATTTGACACATTTGTAAAGGATTTGTAAAGGCTCCCGCAGCATACACTAATGTAAGCACGATTTAGTGAAGTCAGTACAGGCTGAGGAACGTTGCGGTACCTGATATCGGACGGTTCAAGGAGATAGGTACCCTAAGAGATCCGTTCTTATCGTCAAGAGTGCGGGAAGAGGCCCCCTAGGAGAGGTAGACCCCTAGTTTGGGCGAAGAGAATACAGAGGACGGAACCGACCGTCCAAGAAATGGTGATCGTGGTGGACCCTTCGGTATCAGACACTAATGCGTGTCGTTTCTGTTCCCCTATCTAGTTCGATTGAACCCTAAACTTCATATCATAAGAACGCCATTATAAGAAACCCGTCAGGGGTTTTGGGGAGTTGTGTGGGTGTGACTGGTAGGTGAAGGAGGACTTGTTGAGCGGAAGAGGAGGGGAGGGGAAGAGGTTTTTTCTCCTTGATCTCTGATGGAATCGAGACACATCGATGACCTAGAGTCTTATTGAAGAAAATTGTATCGGGTCTCCTGACCTTCCTGAAGGGACATCGAGTTTCCCATTTCTTAGACGGACACTACGACCTCTGGTCCCAAGCTAGAGACCGAGTCCTTCTCGGAAACCTCCTTCCCTTACCGTTAGGGGAGGTCATAAGAACGGACCTCTACAGGTGCCTGTCTCTTCGGACAACCCGGTATCAAGCAACCCAGCATTTCTTAACCTGTCCTGACTCGTTGATTGTGTGTGTGTCTCCTGACTTTCTCGAAGGAAAGTAACCACTGTTACTATTTCTTGGGAGGTCTGTTTCGTCCATCTTCATTCTCTACCCCCAAGTTACGGATTCAACTCTTCTGGGGGGGCCTCCTCCCGTACCGGTGGGTGAGATCATAAGAACGGACCTCTTAGGGCACCTGTCTCCTCGGACCACCCGATATCAGGTATCCCAGCGTGTCTCAACCTGTCTGACTTCGTTGAATCGTGAGTCTTCTGACTTTTCCTATTTTATATTAGATCTCGAATACACGTATTTGAAACCTCGGTATTTCTTGACCCGAGTCAAGGACTGATCAGTACTTTGTATCTCACTATGACAATGGAGACTTCCACCGACACTCCCAATCGTCCGTATGGTGTAACTTTTCACGGACCTTGGCCCGGGTCGGGAATCGCACACAAGGGACTTGCAGCCGACAGTAGTGACGACGACATAGCTAGAGATCTGGGAGACCCGTTCCTGGAGACAGGTGTACGAGAAGGAAAGACCAGGTAGGGAAGAGGTACAGACAAAAGAGGTCGGGTTGTGTGTGTCCGGCGATACACCCCCACCTATTGAATAAATGTTATACTCTCTTAACCCCCTACGATTGATATGCCTCGGTGCTGTTTAGTGTCCAAGTATAATACGACACCGTCACCGTTTAAACCTTTTGTGATTTGACCAGGGAAATTCTCAGCACCAAGGGGGAGATCTGTGAGATCGAGGGAGGAGAACCCGGGTCAAGGACCTCACTCTCTAGAATAAGGAAGGGAGAGTCAACGACCCAAACCGATAAAGGGAAGGAGAGACACCCTGTACCAGGGAAGGAGACCCCGGAGGTCCTGTTGGTGACAACTAAAGACCGACTCTGACGTGGTGGACGTAGTCTTATCGGACCCTGTGAAAAAAAAAAAAAAATTGAAATAAAACGAAATGTTATGACATAACCAAAACGGCCTGTGAACAATTTTACGTCTAAAGAACTAGTGCGAACACACAAATTGTTTGAAAGACTCAACAATAGTGTCCAGGATTTGAAACTCTTGTTGATTCCTCCGGGATTTTTTGTGATCGAAAATAAGTAATCAAGTAGGTAAATCGTCTACAAACGATTCGTGGATGATACAGGTTCTCGGTCCTGATCCTGGACCGTTTTCATCTTATACACAGACCGAGAGTTCCACCTGTAAATGTCTTAACCGAAGATTGAGACGGGCGTGATAAGCTGGACTCGGGTTCCAGGGTCCAACGCCAAGGAAAGAAGGAGGGAAGGAAATGCCGTCGAATCTTAGGGGTCGGGGACCCAAGGTTTCACCGTGTGGGATCTTTTTGTGGTTGACAGAGATGGGTGACATAGGTTTTACGAGATATGCAAATACGGAAGGTCACAGTAACAGTCTCGTCCTGAACTACTTTCTTTCTGAACTCGGAAAAAGTCGGGTTCACTCGTAGCAACACTGTTCGATCGTGAAGGAGAAAATTCTACATGTAATAAAATTCTTTTTTGTAAGGGGGTACCGGGACCCCTTTTGGACGAACAGAAACTTATTCTTAAACGTTTTGGAGTTTTGAGAAACAGAAATAAAAAAATGTTAACTTTTTACAACCAGAGAAATCCCCTTTTTCTAAGGAAGAGTTAATTTTGGCGAAATCCTTTTTGTCTGAAGATCGATGAGTATTTCAATGTGTCCATAATAAGAAAGGTTAATCGTTACATATTATTGTTGTTTTCAGTTTGACAAAGTCGTAGTCTTTAGAGTTTAAAAGGTAAAGTGGGGGAAGTAAAAAGAATTCAATAGTACAAAGTCATTACATTATTTCTACTTTCGTTTTATTCTTAATAATAAAACCTCTTTTTAGAGATTTAACATCTAAATACCAGTGATAAAAATAGTGATAAAAATAAAAGTTATATTTGAACTGTATTGAGAGTGAAAGAAGTGAATCCTCGTGAACAATTTTCCTTTTGCACAACGAAGACATAACTGTCTTATAGGTTCATGTGGGGAAGGTACTGGGGACGCCTCCACCTGTCTCGGTACCTCTACCGGGACTCCCGGACCTCGTCGCGGCAGGGAGACTTGAAACAGTCTCAGTTACGCCCGCTTCGTCTGTAATACTAGAGAAAACTTTGGCCTCCATGACACCACGAAGGACCTAAAACAGATAATGAGGTCTCCTTTTTATAAAGTCATGAAAAGGAGTATGTTACAAATTAGGTGCACTGGTCGTGCGAGGAAGAGTCTCGACACTTCCCGTCTCCGGTTCTAGCACCGTTTCAGTGCTGGAAATAAATCAGTCTTTTGTCTAGACCCCTCAAGAGGTGTACCGACTCGATGTCTTGTCTGATCTTTTATTGGGTAAAAGCGACACCGTAACGGGGCAGTCCCTGTTCAAGACAGTCCAAATCGAAGAGATACCGACCCTCCGGGAGACTGGAGAGGGGTCGCGGTACTGCCACAGGTAGTGAGGGGAAGTACAATCGGCTCCTGGACGGGGAGGCCTAGGAGAGACTCCCAGTCAGGGCGCCTCGAGGCCGTCGAAAGGGCCCGTCGCGCCAATCCTCCCGCCGACGGCGACGACAGACCGGGCGCGAAGTCTGCGGAGAACCACCTCAACGGTCCGGACGGCGGTCGGACGTGTGCGGCAGGGAGTGAGCGGGGACAAAGTCTCTTTGCCCAGATCATCATTTACTTCCGTTCCGGCAAATTCAGAAAAGGGAGAGTCGAAAGACTCAGTTCCACTCATAGGGGCGGAGAAAGGGAAGTGTCTATTGGAAAGATTCACAGGAGAAATTTCAGAAATAGAATTAAAATTAGACTACAGTGATCCCTCTCTGTACATATCTTCGACCCTCTCTCCTAGTTCCTTCAGGACTCGACCTCGGGAACTCTCCACCGGGACCCCCCTGACCGGGTGCCACCCAGAGCGAGGAGGGCGTCCCAGTTCCGGTGGGTGGGGGTCCCTTCGCCGTCCCGAACCCCGTCGAAATCCGCGCTACCTCAACTGTAGACCGACAGTTAGAAAGTTCGGCCACGAGACAAGGGATTTTGTTCACCTGAACCGTGAGACGACGGTAAATCGGTCCTGGAGTCCCGTACATGACTAATTTGTTGTGACGGGACTTTGAACCCCTTACCGTGTGGTCTTGAAACAAAACAACCCAAATTTATTTTGTTCCATAAGGGTGGTTTTAGGACTTTTAGATACTTTACATAACATATTATAGGGAGTAAAATAAGAAGGAGGAAAAGATAATAAAACATTACTTGAAAATTCATTTATGTCTATGATTAATTCGAAATTTTCGACATTAAAATATTTATACAGACAACGAAAGTCCTCAAAATACGTACTTTCATATTATTTTAATGTCTCTTTAAAAGAAAGGAAAAAACTGTACAGGAATTTTATATAACCCGAGATGTTGAGTAAAAATTGTGAATTTTTAGTCTTCACAAAGGTTTGATTTGTGATTCGTTTTATTCTTAATCTGAACAAGACTTACGTAGGAATGGAACACCTTCTACACAATTCACACCCCTACGGACTCAGTCCACCTCGACTACGCCCCCACCCTTTCTACCGTCGACGGGTCCCGAGTGTACGTACAGGAGCACCCTCCACGACCCGAGGTGTGTACACGTAGCACCCCGTCAGTCAGTGACACCACACAAATTTCCGTCGTCAATGTTGTAATCAAATGGAACTTAACACAAAAGACTTATCGAAGACGAAACAGTAAAAAATAAAATAAAATAAAAAAATGATGGTGTCCGACCGGATAATCATCTCTTACCCACTGGTTGGAGAGTAAAATGGTATTACGTCACACAATGTCTTTCATACTCCGTCCAAAATTACATTAACGTGAGACTAATTAACCGAGTGTGACAGACCTCTTCCCTTACCGTTGGGTAAGGTCATGAGAACAGACCTTTTAGGGTACCTCCCTCCTCGGACCATCCGACGTCAGGTACCCCAGCGTTTCTGAGTCTGTACTGCCTCGTTGAAGTGAAAGTGAAAAGTGAAAGTACGTAACCTCTTCCTTTACCGTTGGGTGAGGTCACAAGAACGGACCTCTTAGGGTCCCTGCCCCCTCGGACAGATACACCAGCGTGTCTCAGTCTGTGTTGACTTCGCTGCGTCGTCGTCGTCATCGTCGTATGTTTGTCTTTCGTGTGCGAACAGGTTAAATGACAGTGACAGAATCGGTCTAGCATCAAAACAAAACAAAAAACAATCGTTAAAAAAACTGTATATAAACTATATGTTACAACACAATCAAAATTAACATGTCGTTTCATTAAGTATATATATATACAAGAAAAAGTCTAAAAAAAGGGAATATCCAATAATGTGGTATGATATGAGTTTTTACAACTCATATCAAGGGACACGATATGCCATCAAGTAACAGTCAATGGATAAAATATGTATCTTTACACATATGCAATTAGGGTTTGAGGATTAAACAGGGAGGGAGTGACGGTCGGGGATTTATTACGTAACTTTAGTGAGACGGTTGTGCAAGTGTCAGGTCACTCACCTATTCTACCACCGACTTATTGGTAGACGGAAAGAGGAAAACCTTAGACGTCGACAAGTATCAGATGTCATCCGGAACACGGTTAACTGTCTGTCACGTTGTCTATGTTATTGTTTTCTTGTAAATTTTTTTTTAAAATTACGAGTGATAGAAATTTTGTGTTTTATAGCGAAAATAATAAAATTAGCTAGTGAGTAACCATACACTCTAAGGAGAATAATTTTTTACTTATAACTTTTCATTTAGATAAACATACTCTTTATGGTTACGATAAGTTTTTCAACAGGTAAGGGACACTATAGTACATGGGGAGTTTTAAACGATCTTCCTGATTTAGGACAACCGTAAGACGGGGTATACAGATCTAGTGCCCCTAAGGATAGGTAAACTACCCGGAGCTCCCTGAGATCGGGTACGTAAACGTGGACCTCTTCCGGACCCTCCTCTATGCGTAAAGCTGTTACGACTCTTCACCTGATACCCTTGCTTACCATATATACGTGTTAAGTGGTATTGGACCTTTTATAACATGGAAGAAGACCCGGAGGTAGTACTTTGGAACTCCAAGTTGCAGGGTTCGGTGGGAAATTGATCCCCCCGACCGATCCTTTTTGTTCATTCGGTTTTTAGGTTTTCCCTTGTGGTATTCCCTTTTCTAGGTGGGAGTTAACACGACATCTAAACAGACGAGAGACCAAGTGTCCCATATTAGAGCTCTTTGTCGTTAGGGGATGAGTTGTGTGTGGTCATAAAAGGAAGTTGATACATCATAAAAAACAAATGAACATGAACCTTTATCCGATGCAAGTCTTTACTGGACTCTTCTTAATCATGAAATGACTCTTCACGTTACCCCTACCCAATTTTAAAGATCTTATAGTACGTACAGTAGACCTTAAGAGGTCATACTTTGTACCCACCTATTTTCTCTCGTCTGTCCCTCGGTCATTTCGTACGTACCTGATTTAGATCCATAACGACGGTGACAATCACGACTTCGGGAAGAAATGCCTCGTGGTGACTGGTATTTGTTTTATTTACCTAAATGTAAAGGTAGCAGGGGATGGGCTTCGGCGAGGAGCGGTTCCCCCCTTCTTGATCCGATTTCAGTCGTTTCGATTCACGGTCTTGTGGGATGGTTGTAAAATTATTGGGTCAAGACTTTTCTTTTACTTATTTGATACTAAACCGTATTTCAGAGGACACTTCTGTCCTTTATCACTTTTATTTTGAGACACAACTACGACAGAAAAGGAGAGAGTATAGTAGATCCAAAGTTAAATAAGTGGCAACGACGAGTACTCAAACCGGTACGTGACCCGGACCGGGTAAGGTGTCTGGGCAGTCGTGACTACATGGGTTGAATATTCATAGTCTTAGGGATACCCAAGGTAGAGGGGTTCCTGCTGCACTTCCCCTAGGTCCGTGACATACCATGTTATTGATGTGAAAAAACTCAGGGACTTTTACTATCCGTAAACCAGAGCACCGTTCCACATGAGACGGTCGGTAATTGGACGTATCCACTTCTAATTCGATCTTTGGTGTCGGGGTTGATAGGGGAGAATCCTTTTTGAATAAATGGTATATACTCATAACGAAAGAAAACATTCTACTTATAAATTTAAAATGTAGAAAGAAGGTCTCGTATAACCAGGGAGCTACCGGTATCTTTTATGTTAGTAAACACACATAAAACTCACAACTAGTCCCCAATCTATAACCTTTTCCTACCTAAAAAAATATCAAGTATATATATATATATATCACAAATAGGTAAACGTTTATTCACTAGAATAGAGGCCCGAAAGGACCACCGAGGCTGTCATTTCTCAGACGGACGTTACGCCCTTTAGGTCCAAACTAGGGACCTAGTCCTTCTAGGAGAGCTCTTCCCTTACCTGGAATAGAAGGATTTTTATCATTACAACTACCATTATTGACATGGCAAATCAGTATATCGGCTAGACGTCAAATGTTTAGTACAAGTGTACTCAGTAGTGTATAGTAGGAGTAGTGATCGGACTCCCTATATTTTACAAAAGACGTAAAATATCAACTCTTTCGACTCCGAGTTTCAGATATAGGGTTTTATAGGTTTTAATAGACTTTACAATCGTAAAAAAATTCCACTATTTCCTAATACTCCTTGAGATATAGGGTAAAAGGACTTGTCTTTCAGTTCAGGTAAGTAGGTACTCTTCTTTAGAACTTTGTAGTGATCTGGAACTGTAAAACAAACAAACTACCCATTTTTTCGACCTCTTAGATCCTTCGACGGAAAGGATATTCGGAGTCTTGGACGAGTAAGTCCCAAATGAACGTCCGTGAGGACGAGAAATGAGTCGGATCTCTTCTCGGACATCTTGGGTCGAGGAGGACGGAAGGGCGTAGACCGGTCAAGTAGACAACAAATCTGCATCCATGTGTGTCGACGGCCGTCTAGAGTGAACTCCGTGTATTTTTCTCTTTAAAGTAGGGTTCTTCACAAGTCGGTCGATAAAGGGAAGTCTCACCCCAGATACGGTCAAGACGACGAGAGAACTCACTGTCTTTTTTTTTTGTTTTTGGACGCTTAGAGAGGTATACTGTTCGATCCCGAGGTCACATTTTGGGAAGGACACCGGTAGTCCCTTATGCACGAGTCAGTGATTCAGTACAGGCTGAGAAACACTGGGGTACCTGTCGCCGAAGACAGGTGCCTTAAGAGGTCTATTCTTATGGTCTCACCCATCAGTACGACAAGAGGACACCAGGGGTTCTCCTTGGGTGAGGTCTAGACACGGATGGGAAATACCCAGAAACACGGGACTTCGCAGTGGTGGCAAGACCGTCGGTGACAAGGAGTCGGTCCTCTCCTTCAAATATAAAACTGTTCCGACAAAAAGGCGTTCACTTGTTTTATATCTTTGTACCAAAATATTGCGGCTCTCCGTGTTCGGAGTGGATGACGACTGGTGGGACTCGAAGTCGTCTCACGAACCTCCTAATCATTCACAAGTTTTTTACCGTTACATAAATACTAGGCTGGTCAAAGGTGAAAGACTAGAAAAGGGTTTCGGAGTGGGGTTGGAGACTAGAAGTAAGATAACGACTGGGAAGAGGTGGGCCCAGAATGGGTGGAGTGAGGGACCGGAGTGAGGAAGGGACTAGGGGTCGATACCATTGTTCTGAGCTAAGTCGTGTCCCTGGACGGTCCTCGTCACCGAATCCGTCGGGGTCTAGTCAGGAGACATCAACCGTCTGTCAGGATTCCTTGTCTTGCCCTCTACTTTTGAGCTATCGTAAAGGGGGTTCCCGACCCAGGACACAAGGTTGTCCTAGATAATCTTCTACGGAAATTTACCATTGTAGAGGTACCATGAAGTCCCGGGGTTCTTAAACGAGTCGGAGAGGACCTGTGGATTCTTTTTCGAATACGTGTCCCGTCCTGTGGGTCTTCGATAAGTTTTTATTCTTTTGTGTGTTCTTTCTATATTAGAATAACTTTCGTTCTTATGAATTATTGTTTTTTTTTTTTTTTTTTTTTGGTCTCCTTTAAAAGTTTTATCTGACGATTAAAGTTTGTGGGTATCGATAGTTTCTTTAAACGTATTATTATTTTATTATCGACGGTAAAAAACCTTGAAAATAATACACAGTTCGTGAGACGATTTTCACGAAAAGTCCGTAATAAATTAAGAGTGTCTTTGGAAGACGCCATCCATGGAAATAACGGAAAGGGGTAAAATGATACTCCTTTACCTCCGAATCTCTCTAACTTAATAAATAGACTTAGTGTGTTCAGAAAGGAGTATCGAGTCAACCATTTCTTAGACGGACGTTACGTCCACTGGAGCGAAGCTGAGGACCCAGTCCTTCTAGGGGACCTCTTCCTTTACCGTTGGGTGAGGTCATAAGAACGGACCTCTTAGGGTACCTGGCTCCTCGGATCGTCCGATGTACAGGTACCCCAACGGTACCAGTCTGTACTGAATCGCTGACTTGGTGGTCGTATTCTCAGTCGTTGATTACTTCCGCCCTAAGTTTGGGTCCAGGAGTACAGTAGTTGTTGGTGCGACAAACACTGGAACATTATACGTGACTTTCACCCAGGGACCTCGTCTTCACATATCTGAAGTAAGGACCATGGTAAAACTGGTTCAGTGAAACTTAGGATCCTGGAGCCTCTCGTAAGGGTCCCTTCGGGTGACGCGGGGTGCCGGGGGGAGTATTAGGCAGGTAGGGGCTGGAGACACTGAGGTTGAATAGGAAGCTACGGCACTGCTACGACCCCTTCCTCGAGGACGAGAAGTCCCTGGCCATTCGGACTGTGCACGGGGGTCGAGAGTGGCCCGGAGTCGGCGTACGGGTCCGTGTGCAACAGTCTCTTCTGGAACAGCGACGGAACCCACTGCTAGCACGTCTTCACGACAGGACACACTGTCAGCCTACCCTCCGTCCTCAGAAACCCCTCTGTATCTCAGCGGTTTTGATGATAAACATCCCATGGATGCTACGAGAACGGTGACCCGACAAAAGATATATTCAGGTCATAAAGAAGATTAGAACCAGTGACACTTCGTCTCAATCTTAGGGTTTAAATATCTACTTCTGTCTTCGAGTTTTCTTGTGTTTTGAAATGTTCCATTGTGTCAACATAATTCACTGACTCAATACTGTAGTCGGGTCTAAAGAGACTAAAGATGAAATAAGTGGAGACATAGGGAGGACTCTCAGGTATCATATAAGAGTTATTTATAAACAATTTCTCCCAACCCATCTACCTTCCTACCTATCTATCCAACAACGCACCTACCTACCTCAGTGTCTACCTATTAGTCCTCGTATCTATCTACCCACCTCTCGAGATTTGAATCATAAGAAGGATTTCGGGACAAAGAGTTCCGGAGAACTGAAAAGTTGACAGTCAACAGTCTTTCGAGTCGTCCTCTCCCTTATAACCACTGAAGAACAATATGGTGTCGATATCGATGATTTTCTTATGGGACTGCAAACTCAAAGATAATAACAACAAAATCCTTACGAAGAAAACCCGAATAATTATCTTCAAAGTCATCTAGACACTCAATATTTTTTTGTTCCTCTACCGTAACATGAACTGAAAATACCGTGTTCTCTGACTCATTAAATACTATGACCTCTACGACCTAAAAATCACTTCTATGATATCCTTATCGACGTCTATATCGATACTACTCACCAACTAGAAATAAAAAATCATTAAAACAACAATACCTCTAATGAGTACCTTTAATTCATCTACATTCAAATTGTAATCACATTATTCCCTTTTCCTCTTTTAATTTTGAAATACAAAACTTTAATTACACCTTCAAAAATAAACTTCTATCCTTCATCCGAAACCATTATGTAAAAAGATCGGTTTAATTCACACTATTATTACTACGACTAAAAACCGAACGACTTTCCACCTACCTACCACTGTCCGTCACTCACTATTGACCTTTTTAGACTTCTCCAACCTTTTAAGCACGTCCACGAAGGGACTCCTGAGTCAGCCATTTCTTTGGATATTCCGTCATCTAGACCCAAACTAGGGACCCAGTCCTTCTAGGGGACCTCTTCCCTGACCGTTGGGTAAGGTTATAAGAACGGACCTGTTAGGGTACCTGTCTCTTCGGACCACCCGATGACAGACCCCCCCAGAGTTTCTCAGTATATGCTGACTTACTGATTGTGTGTTTCCCCTTAATTTAAAATCCAAAACACAATATTTCAATTTAAGTTCATGATCTTATTGTGGACTCTCTCAATGTCGCTTCGACGAGTAAAGTCCACCATCCCGTCAATATGCAGTTATCAACAACCTCATTAGAACAACCTTCATTTTTAAGATCACTTTTACGAAGACTAATTTTCTGTAAATTATTATATTTTTTTAAAAAAATTAATTTTTTATTTTCTGTAAATTATCTTAGCTAATCCTCTCCTAATAAAAGTAAATAATTTTAATCTCAGTCTTTTGCTCTAAGAAGATCTGTGTACTTCTTTTTATTAAACTTATGAAACCCGTCGACGATTCTTTCACCGTCACTCAGAATAAGTAGCCCACGTCCGTAATCATATGTTACACAATCGTTAAAGCTATTAAGTTAGAAACCTCTTTTTAGGAAATTCCCTTCCGGATAGATACTCGACATCCGAAGTCTATCATTCGCTCCAACTTTATTTCTCATTTCGAAATTTATTCGACGGGTAAACTTTCCACAGAACAAATATCAATACTTCTCATCTGGGTCTCATATGTTTATTATACCTAAAAATTTTACGTCCACACGTCTGTACTTCCGTACGATTCACTCCAACTGATCGTGGTTATCATTGTTAAGGCTCCGGATTTACGGAACTTCACCTCTTCTCTCGTTAGACGACGTACTCTTATCAACCACACCCATCATTGTGTACCTGTCTACAGTCACAAAACCTATCAAAATAATAAAAGACAGTGACTAATTTTGTTTCATTATTTTCGAGGTTGGTAACACGAACTCACTCCGACTCCCTTCACCACGTCTTCCGGCTCGACCTCCCTAAGTGGTCGGTGTCGACCCTCGGGGCACTCTTCATCTGTCACTGACTCCGATTCGTACTTCTGAACAGCCTTTCGAGTACTTAATTTCAACACAACAAGGATAAAGGGAGGGTGACACGACAGAGACCCTTGTACCGATGGTCAATGAGACATTAATGAAGAGAGGAACCTGTTTTTCTTTGGAGGGTTGAGAGTGGAGGTGAGAAGGGAAATGACCCCTGTCTTAAGTTGGTGTAGTCTTATCCGTCTCCATCGAGTCCGTATTCGTACACACTGTAATGAATAAGAAAAAGAAGTAACCTTTTCACACATCCCACGATTGGGGCAGTGTCATGGACCCGGACATTTCTGTCTAGTTGTCAGGGGACCGGAAACGTGTGGAGTTCCAATCTACTTCCTTTCTTTGTAGGTTTGTCGTGACGGTAGAGTGACACGGTACCTACATAAATCTATCTCTTTTCCGAGACCACAGAGAAAGATATTTTCGTGTCATTAAGGTAGTCGGGGTGGGAGTACTGAAATAGTTCGGGATTAGTGGAGGGTGAGGGTAGTGTGACCCCCAATGTCACTTACTACCCTTTTGTGTCTATAAGTCGGGTATTATGTCTCATTAGTATAACAATTTGTACAATAACTTATAGGAAGGTCTGAAAAAGAGACCCATCTCTAAATAGTATTTATACCCTCCCTTTGTCCCTATAGGTGTTTTCATTCTGAAACATTACACGACCTACACGACTAAACGTTTGAAAAAGTGAGTCAATAGAGAGTAAAAAAGGTACAGTTACTTGAAGTTAAAAGTAGAAATAAATTATATACACATATAATAGGGTCACATATCTAGATAGGAATGAATAAATTGGTCAGGGTTTGGTTACTTGTAGACATAACAAAGGTTAAAAATTTTTAACCCGTGTCGACTTGATTTAGAAATCGTTACCTACCCACAGATGAAAAGTTTGGTTCACTCTCCTTTTGGGTCTTTAGATCCGAAATCGGAGTCCGATTCAACTAAACTTAAGACCAATACGAAGGATGGCTAGTCCACTGTGACCCGTTCAGTACGCGGTTTGAACACTCTTGAGTTATTTTCCGTCAAGGACATAAATCCTCCCCCTCAGTTTTTATACATGTTACC
The DNA here is from genome assembly GCA_006410555.1 of Capra ibex. Taxonomy (NCBI): domain Eukaryota; kingdom Metazoa; phylum Chordata; class Mammalia; order Artiodactyla; family Bovidae; genus Capra; species Capra ibex. Next base: position 770,170 of record SJYO01050114.1, on the reverse strand, counting down.
TAATTCCGAACCTTTGTTGGTCTCCATAAAAATTAACAATGGACAAAACTAACTAAGAAAAAAGAATTCTGAACGACTAATAAATGAAACAAAAATAACAAATAATGACTTTTCCTTTGGTTTCATCTTAGCCATCCGTGACTGGGTCCTCACTATCCGTTCCACGTCTCATCCTCTCGGGGTCTGTGGTACGTTCCACTGCAGACGAGGTAGACTGAGACACGACACGACTACTCCCTACATCCTGAACACGGGGTCGCGTCGTTCATTGAAGAAGAAAACCATAATAATCACCAACACTAGCTCCGTTCTCTGTCACTTCAGTTTCTATCGGGAAAGTGTGTTAATATAAAAGAAATTTTTGGTTTCCTTTGTGAAAAATTTGAAGATAAATAGTTTGATACTCGTAAGTTGTTAACGATTGTTGATTAACCTGTTGACTAAAGTAGGAAACTACTTTATGGTTTACATTTACTTTACATTTATGACTCTCACCATTCTCTTATCTTTCTCTTCGTATCTATATTCCCTGTCAATTTTTCCCCATTCGTCCCTTCTTTAATCCCCTTGGTAGCGGAAGAGTAGAAGAAGGTGAGTCCTAGATTCCTCGATAACAACATTCCCGTCTATTAAGGTTTCTTGATCCTTCTCGATCTTTCTCCTGCCCCTCGGTCATCACCATAGGAAAATCGTGACCTCGACGGTGATTGGGCGGTACCCTGGAACTTGGAGAGAAGGAGGAAACGTTTTCGTCTACAACGGACTATAAACAACACTGAAGTTACACAAGTCATGAACCACGATTCGTAAAACAATAGTTGGGGAATGTCGTCGGGACATTCCATACTTAACAATAATGACGGAAAAATAATCTGTATTTTTTCTATTTGTTGAACTAGTACGAGTGTTCCGACCAGTACAAACTTCGACCCCGGGTGTGGGAGTCAGGACACGACCTCCGACCCGAGGATTGACGGGACGGGACGACGGAACACCCACGGTACGTCTCGACCTGAGCGTAGCGGGACTAGGGGATGGAGGGTAGTGGTCTTCAGGGGTTCCCGAACGATTCGGACCTGTTTCTTGTTTCCTAAGAAAGTCGGTGTCGGTCGGACCGTTGGATCCCCGATATACTTTCGTAAGGGTCGGACAAGAGAGGGTGGGCGGTCGGACCTTAAGGGGTAGTGATTGTTATTAGACAACTGCTCTGTAAAGTCCGACACGTACATTATTGACGTGTCAAACAAAGGTTTCGTACTAACGTCACGGAAAATTTCAGTGACACTCTGACGACGTGTAAGAGGTGTCACATATTTACCTATACCCAGGTAAGTTTACAAGACAAACTTCTCTTTGCAGTCGATGTGTGTGTGTGTGTGTGTGTGTGTGTGTGTATAAATTAAGTGTATCTAAATGAGAAATATTATTTATTGTTTTATAATTTCAATAGAGTCTAAAGGAACTTTACTGACTTTGTCGTCAGTATGGGTTTACTATAAACATACGGAAGATAATAAGACCTAAAATGTACTATGTCAAAATTACTATTCTAGTTCTTATACAGATAGTCGAAGTCTAGAGTCTTCTTATTATCGTAAAGTGTACATCTTATCCGTATTTCCAACTAACACAGGTTTAGGAAGTAAAACCTCTGTTCTTTCTGTCCGGGTCTTGAGAGTCGGGTCTTCTGGACGAGACGTTGGGTCCGGACGACTTTGGGTCACGTCTCAGATAGTGAGTGTATCTTTCGGAGTATCGACACTCCGATACATTGGGATACTTGACACTTCTCTTACAACTTAGAACTGAACTTACTTACTTACGGAAGACTGACCTTACCTAGACACACTCATTCTTTTCGACGATACAGGGACCCGGGACCCGGACGTCTAACCCACTTCTCGGTGTTCCTCCTCCTCCAAGAACTCATAGGTCCAGGGGTCTTTACAGACGATCCGAAGAGGTGTACGACAAAACAAGAGTTTTATCCCAAGAAATAAAATTTTGTAGACATTTAGGGACTTACTAACTGATTAACAATGTAAGACTTTCTACAATACATAACGGATATCATTACCTTTCTTTTTATACAAAGTCCCAGTACGTCCATCCCTAACTTCTCTTCCTGTTTACATTCTCCGTAGAACTTTTTCAGTGGTCGTCCTGGAACTGTGACTAAACTACTCTTGTTACCTTTTCCTCTCAGCTTCCATCGTCGTAGTGAGTGAATCTATTCTTTTATTTTTTCTAAATCTACGTAGTTCTTTTTAAGTTAAAATCTATTTGAGAATATTATAATAAGTAATATTTTAGGCTGTAAAGTAATAGGAAATGTTACACGATACAATAGGATTCGTAAAATATCTGTAGACGAGGAAATTAGGTGCAAGAAAAAGGGTCGATCTCAAAATTGGATCCAGATGAACTGTAGTCTCTGTCTTTACAATATTACCTTGGGGTCTATTTAGTCCCTTTTCTCCTAACAGAAAAAGAATTTTTTTTTTTTTTTTTTCTAGTCATCACATGTCACGACGACTCCAGTGGTCCAGCCTTTGACTTCTTGTCCTGACTGACAGCCCTACTACCTGATATCAAAGTCGTCGTGTCAAGCCCGAAGGGACCACCGAGTCACCATTTCTTGGGCCGACGATTACGTCCTCTACGCCCAAGTTAGGGACTTACCCTTCCTAGGGAACGTCTTCCTTTACCGTTGGGTGAGGTAATAAAACCGGACTCCTTTAGGGTACCTGTTTCCTTGGATCTTCCGATATCAGGTACCCCAACTTTTCTCAGTCTGTGTTGATTCGTTGAATTGTTGTTCCTTACTTGGGTCTAGGACTCCTTACTTTTCCGTTTCCCATTACCACCCGAAGGATCAACATTTCTTGCGGGAGACGGTCACGTTCTCCGTCTTCTCTACTCCCAAACTAGGGACCCAGTCCTTCTGAGGGACCTTCACCCGGACCGTTGGGTGAGGTCATAAGAACCGGCCTCTTAGGGTACCAGTCTCCTCGGACCTCCCGATGTCAAGGATCCCAGTGTTTCTCAACCTGTACTGACTTCGTTGAATCGTATGTACGAGTTTTTCACTACCATATTTAGTAAGTAAAAGTTTAGTAAGTAAACTTTTAGAACAATTATTGTTCCTCAATTCTGTTATTGACCTTCTCCGTCCTCTCAGTTTACTCCTAAAAAGTGAGACTCTTTATGGACCCTTGTAAACTTCCGTATTTTTCCTCGGCAACTCCTCTTTCTTTACTTTTCGACATAGTCTTCCTCTCTGTTATTTTAGTCATGGGAGAGGATAATAATTATCTACTCAGGTAACCTTGGATCGTAAAAGGTCTCAAAGTACCCGAACTCCTTTCGCACGTGTTGATTTCTCCTTCAGAAGGAGGAAGTCAGAGGGACTCCTATAAAGAAAAGACCGATATTCTAACGTAGTAACTTTCAGTTGTGTACCGTAACATAAATGAATCTAACTAAGAGACAATACATAATACTTAAGTTTCTCCGTCTTCCACATGTTTCTAACGACTAAGTGACAGTAAAGAAGACTTTAGGGAGGAAGACTGATTCCTACTCCAAGAAATGTAGAAGTATTCAACACCGAATTTTATACCTAGAGGTATCCGAGGTGTCTACCTCTATATGTGAATTAAATTCCTGTGTTACTTATCAAAAGTGACAAAATTGGTGATAGATGTACATCCTAAAATTAAAATATTCGAGACAAAAAGAACCAAAGTCACTCTACCTACTACGTACAGACTAAGAACCGGAGAAATTGGAGGACTATATTTGTCGGGACCAATCGCTCGTAGGGTGTTTACTTACGGAAGAACTGGTTACTACACTAACAAACATAAAGTTTGAAAGGTGACTGTTTTAAAATATAATTACTCTTTTTAAATCTTATTTTACATCAATATAAGTATTTGAGATTCATAATGTATTAATTATTTAAACATCCCACTTTTGTACAGAATAATTTCATAAATGTTTATTAACATTCTCATCAGGTCTCAAATATTTTGTGAAAGTATACGTAACAGAGCTAACTAGGAAACTTTACAATCGTCAATAATAATAATAAAAGTAAAAATAAACTGTTCTTCTTTAAATCGGAGTCTTTTTAATTCACTGAGAATGTTCCAGTGTGTAGGTTATTATTTTATTCCAGAGTTCGTGGGTAACGACGAAAGTGACGTGGTGTCACGGGTAAAAGTCCCTTCTCTTCGTAGTTAAGTTGAGTCGTAGTTTTCTGACTGTCTTTTTTCTGTGGGGGAGGAGGACTTTCATCCCATGTCTCACTGTCTCTTCTCAGTTCCTTTCAGTCCCCACTTCTCTCACCTTTTACTTTCCTGGGTAGTTGAGAACGACCTAATGTCAGTCGTTTCTCCACTGACACAGAGGATCTTTCCTTTCTGGTTCTCCTAGTCAGTTCGTCCACCCCTTGCTTCTGTCTCCCCAGGTTGTTGTTGTTGTTTTCCTATTTTTCGAATTGTCTGAACTTGGTTCGGGGTCTACACGGTCCTGAACGACTAGGGATCTTACGAATCTACTTATTATCTGCTGGGACGGTGTTCCTCGAGTGTCCTGACCGTCGTTCTTTGTCCTTACAATGGTCACTGAAGACGAGTTTGGACTACTGAATCTACGACAAGAAATCATTTCTCTTATACTTTTGACTACTAATCTATTCAAGATGTGTTGACACTGTAGATAGATAGATCAGTTGTTTATAAATAACTCGGGTTGATACAAGGTCTATGTCGAAACCAAGGACCGATTTGTCACGTCAATTTATAGATAGTCGTTCAGAAATCATAGTTATTTGAGGTAACAAAACGGGAGGAATGGATTCTAGTCTAATGTGTAATAATTATATTAGACAAATAAAGTGATGGTAAAAGTTTTATAGGACGTTGACAAGAAAAGAAATTTAACTTCATATCACCTAAAGGGACCACCGAGTCATCTTTTCTTAGGTGGACGTTACGTCCTCTTCGCCCTCTGTACCCAAGAAAGGGACTTAACTCTTCTACAGGACCTGATCCCTTACCGTTGCGTCATAAGAACGGTCCTTTTAGTGTATCTGTCTCCTCGGATCACCCGACATCAGGTATCGCAACGTTTCTCAGTCTGTGTTGACTTGTGTTAACCAAATGTCAACACAATCAAATTTCTTATGTCGTCACACTAAGTCAATCTGTACGTATATAAAAAAGTCTAAGAAAAGACAGTATCTAATAATATTTTATAACTCAGATCAAGGGACACGATATGTCATCCAGGAACAACCAATAGATAAAATATATATCAGCACACATATACAATTAGTTTTTGAGAATAAAATAGGAAGAGAGGGAAAGGGGAACTATTGGTATTTAAACAAACGATATAGGTACTCAGACTAAGAAAAAGATACATTCATTGAAAATAGTCAGAAAATTCTAAGGTGTATATTGGATATAGTATACTATAAACAGATAGATACCGACCGAATGAAGTGAATCATACTATTAGAGATCCAAGTAGGTACATCGATGTTTACCGTAATAAAGTAAACAAAATACCTACTCATTACAAGGGAATATATGCATATATACACACACACACACATATCTATATATATATATATATATAAGGTAGAAAGTATGGGTAAGTAGACAACTACCTATGAATACAACGAAGGTACAGAACCGAAAACATTTGTCACGGTGTCACTTATAGTTTCACGTACATAATAAAGTTTAACCAAAAGGGGTCTATAGGTGGGTCCTCACCTTAACGTCCTAAAATATATATCGAGATAAAAATCACAAAATTCCTTGGAGGAATAACAAGAGGTATCCCTGACACGTTTATATGCAAGGGTCGTTGTCATATCCTACCAAGGGAAAAAGGGTATGGGAGAGATAACAAATCTGAAAAACTACGACTGGTAAGACTGACCACACTGTACTGTCGAGTAACATTAAAACTGAATGTAAAGAGATTATAGTAATTGTCACCACTCGTAAAAAACAAACGGAAAACCGATAGACATGTAGAAGAAACCTCTTTACAGACAAATCTAGGAAACGGGTCAAAAACCAACCTAACAAACAGAAACATTTATAAAAGAGGGTAAGACATCCAACAGAAAAATAAAACAAATACCAAAAGAAACTACACGTTTTCGAAGATACAAATTAATCTAGGACATACAAATGAAAAAAAAAATTAAAGATACTGATATCCCCTACCTAAGTTTTTCCATAACGACATTAAATACAGTTTCTCACGAGATCGATACAAAAGGAGATGTTTAAAATATCATAAATCAGAATGTCAATCCGGAAATTAGGTAAAAATCAAATAAACACACACACTATAATCTCTTATAAGATTAAAGTAAGAAAATGTACGACGACAGGTCAAAAGGGTCGTGGTGAATAACTTCTTTGACACAAAAGAGGTAACATATAAGAACGGTGGAAACAGTATCTAATTAACTGGTATCCACGTACCCAAATAAAGACCAGAAAAACACACCATAGAAAAAGACTAAAACCATAGTTCTACTACCAACGGAGTATTTTACTTAAACCCTCACAAGAAAGGAGACTTTAAAAAACCTCCTCAAAGTCTTCCATCTACAATAGAGAAGAGATTTACACGTCATCTTAAACGGACACTTCAGTAAACCACGACCCGAAAACAAACAACCCTCGAAAATTTAGTGTCTAAGTTAAAGTCATAAACATTAAGTAGATAAGTAAAAAAAATTAAAGAAGGACCAAATCGAAATACTCTAAAGATTCGTAATATTCTAAAGAAAGATTCTTAAACAGGTAAAGACGATCCAACAGGTAAAATAGTCGTATATTAACGAACATCATCGGAAAATACCAGAGACTATAAAGGTGTCATAACCAACATTACAGAGGAAAAAGTATAGATTAAAATAATTAAACCCGGGAGAAGGAAAAAGAGTACTACTTAGACCTATTTCTAAATATTTAACACAAATAAAATAGTTTCTTGGTCGGAAATCAAAATAATTAGAAAAGATACAAAGGAAAACAGAGGTAAAGTAAATAAGTTATAAAGACGAGACTAGAAATACTAAAGAAGGGAAGATGTTCGAAACCCAAAACAAACAAGAAGAAAGAGATCAACGAAATCCATATTCCAATTCAACAAATAAACTCTAAAAAGAATAAAGGACTCGATTCGAACACGGTGATATTTGAAGAGAGAATTTTAACGAAAACGACGTAGGGTGTCCCAAACCTAGTAACACAAAAGTGAAAGAAAACAGAGATCCATAAAACAAAATAAAGGAGAAACTAAAGAAGTCACTAGGTAACCAACAAATCATCGTATAACAATTCGGAACTACACAAACACAAAAACAAAAACAAAAACAAAAACAAAAACGTGTTTAGAACATCAACTAAAGATTAGAGTATCATAACACTTACCTTTTTCACGAAATATGGTCACCAGGGGTTGGAAAAACCGGGGTCCCCGACCAAAACACCTTCTGTCCAAAAGGTACCTGTCCCGTCCACCCCCCCACCCGTACCAAGTCCACCATTACACTTACTACCTCTCGTTACCCCTTACCGTCTACTTCGAAGTGAGTGAACAGACGGTGAGTAAAGGATGACACACCACGTGAAGGATTGTCCGGTGTCTGGTCATGATCAGGAGTCGGACCCCCAACCCCTGGGGACGAAATATACTCAGTTAGAAACATTCAAATGACTTCGAACGAAACACCGGATCGCACACTAGATAAGAACTCTTACGAGGTACACGTGCATTTTTCTTACTTATAAGGTGACGAAAGTCTACCTTACAAGATATTTATAGTTAATTCAATTAGACCAAATTAAGTAGTGAATTCGGAACGTAAAGGAATAATTAAAGACGGACCTACTAGACAGGTAAATACATGCATCCCACAACTTCAGGGAGCGATAGTAACACAATGACAGTTATAGAGGAACATCCAGAGGAACATACAGACAATTGTCCACGAGGGCACAACAAAAACAACAAGAAATCAGTGATTCAGTACAGGTTGAGAAAACACTGGGGGACCTGACATCGGGTGGTCCGAGGAGAGAGGTACCCTAAAAGGTCCGTCCTTATGACCTTGTCTAATTGTAAAGGGAGAGGTCCCCTATAAGGACTGGGTCCTTAACTTGGACGTAGAGGACGAACCGTCCACCTAAGAAACGAGACTCGGGGGACCCTTCAAATACAACCCATGTACACACGTACAGAGGATTCGTCGAAGTCAGTACAGACTGAGAAACGTTGGGATACATGACATTGGGTGGTCCGAGAAGAAAGGTACCCAAGAGGTCCCTTCTTATGACCTCACCCAACGGTACGGGAGGAGGTCCCAGAGAAGGGTTGGGTCCCTAGTTTGGGTGTATTTGGGTCCCAAATACAGGTCATCGGTCATCACCCTAACGACCCAGTATACCATCAAGATAAAAAAAAATTCCTCGGAGGTATGACAAGAGGTATCAACGAAATAGTTAAATATAAGACTGGTAGTGACGTTCTCACAAGGTTGTCAGAAATAGGATCAGATAAAACAGAACCCAAAGGAACCACTGAGTCACCATTTCTTAGACGGACGGTTACGTCCTCTGTACGCAAACTAGGGAACCAGTCCTGATAGGGGACCTCTTCCTTTACCATTGGGTAAGGTCATTAGAACGGACCTTTTAGGTGACCCGTCCCCTTGGACCTTCCAATCGGGAACTCCAACGTTCTCAACCTGAACTAAATCACTGATTTGTTGTTGTAAAACAGAATATACTGATGATGATGAGGTCGAAAGAAAACTAAAGGTAAACGTACCTTATAGAAAAAGGTAGGGGGAGTCAAGAAGAAAAGATTGTCAAAATATCTAAAAGAAAAAAACGGAATATGAAATTTATATAAATGTCCACATAATCCTCCAATTAACAATATGGAAAAAACCAGTTAAAATTAATAATAACATTAAATATCGAGATTCAAACATTTAGGAGACCTATACACAGAATAGTGAAATAATGGGTGTTCTATATTAAAAAGAAGTAATTATACTTTAAAAAGTACTCATGTCTAGGAAAACCTTCAACACTATGAAATGTATTCATAGTGTATATCCATCACAAATAATGGTGGAGTACATATGTAAGATTATACAGTATTGTCACAAATTCGGTTTCAAAGGACTGAAATCGTGATGACTATAAGATTCGGTCTGTTCAGATACGGTACGACCTGATAGGACACGTAACATTTTCCATTTGATTTGACTATAGGGACCTAAAGTGATCTGAGGTCATCGTAATGGGTGAGGATCAACACTGTTGGTTTTAACAGTGGTGCGTAATTTTTTACAGAAGGTACCGTGTTTTAATAAGAACCAAATCTTACTGATGAAATGTAGTTAAATTAGGAGGATTATGGGTGTTATCGGATTCAGTTCATTCCTTATATTCTAAGATGGTGAACACTTGTCAAGGTTTTCATGTAAAAAACAAACGGATTTGAAAATTGGTAACGTGAAATGATGGAGAGTGTAACTCAGTAGACCCTGTAGTTATTGTACATTGAAGTTTACTTTCAAACCCAAATTAAACGGATCTCAGTGAACTAAAAATTTACTCTTAAAATTTTGAGGGTGTACTAAAAATTTGCTCTTTACTTTCTTTTATGTCGGGTCGAGATGTCATGGGTTTTTCTCTTTCGTCGACCTTCAATTGGGCTAGTCACTACATTAAGTCTTTCTCAGACTAATAATCTGTTACACAGACGAGGAGGAGGAAGGGTGAAAGGAGTAGGAGTAATAAAATTAACGGACTTTCCGTCTGAAACATGGAATCTCTCTTAGATCGCGTCACTGAACTCGTCTCAGTCGTAAAACCTTAATACATAACTTAACTTAATTAACCTTTTACGAAAAACGTAAGAAGTACCCAAGGGTCACTTAGGTAAAAAGCGGAGGAATAGTTTCTACTTTAATACTCGAAAACTGAATTAAACAAAAAGATATAAATAATGGACTAAGAAGACCTATGGGTTTGTTCACGAGTGAAACACTACCACTTCTCTTCCTTCACCCCCTTTCGTCAGGAAGACCGGAGGTCTTTTCCGGTCTAGAGTAACCCATTCGCCAGTTCAATATTTGTCTCCTTTTGGTCTACAGTGTTCCGGCTCTTCCTCGTTCATCTCTTTAACCCCCCATACTACTTTTAGTTCCGTCGACCTCAAATTAACTGAGACAGACCGGAATCGGCGAACGACTGTAATCTCGGAGGGTCGGAAAGACCCAGAGTCAAAAGATAGAAAATTAAGTATGTCACATTTATATATTAAAGGAACTTTCTATTTCTAACCATGTTTTATCTGATTAAGTCTGTTGGACTCTTATATGACTCGATGTGGATTACCTTACCACCATCACCAAATCAACGATTCAGTACAGTTTGAGTACTCTGGACTACCTGAAATCCGACGATCCAAGGAGACAGGTATCCTAAAGGGTCCGTTCTTATGACCTCACCTCACTCAACGGTAAAGGAAGAGGTCCCCTAGAAGGACTAGGTCCCTAACTTGGGTACAAAGGACGTAACGTTCGTCTAAGAAATGGCGACTCGGTGGTCCCCGAAGGGTGTGGAATGTCTTTAAAAACCGGATCAAGAATGTATATTGAAATTATTATGACAATCGATACAATAAACGTGAAACGGATAAAATACTCTAACAACAAAGGACCTAATGGTTTACACACTGACTTGGAGGTTGTTTTATTATTATTGATCCGTTGAACCTCTTCAACTAGTTTATGAATCAAGGCCTACATTAGTTATTAACATTAATGAGATCTATACCTTCCTATGTTTGTTCTCCTTTAAAAAGGACCTGACATTCTCTGACCCATTCTGTCCAACCAGGTCGGGAAACCAATGACAACTATGATTATCATGTGACTTACCGGATAGTCGTTGTAGAAGTGGTCTGGATTCTTACTCAAGGAACGAGGTACCCTACTTTACCAGTACTTTACGGAGGGTTTCATACCAGTTTAAACATTGGCACTCCCCCGGGACATTTGATGTTTAACGGTGGATGGAGATGTTCTTAATTTAGAACTCGACCCCGTTGACGACTAAAAGTTGTAGGGGGCCTTTTACAAGTTCCACCTCTCGTTTTTACTCCGTAAGACACGAGTCCCTTTTCGACCGTCTTACCCAAAAGTCTATCTACAAAAGTCCTCGACTAAAATACTCGGATTAAAAACATGGAGAAGTATAGATCTTTTCGTGATTTTAGGAAGTGCCACTGTTGACAATGAACACTGATCGTCTTTCCAAAGTGGTCTGATCGTCTTTGGAAGACCTTTTTATACATGAACTAATATATATAAGGAAGAAGTCGTTTTGGTTTATATATATGACTGGAGAGCGGTGGGACATAGAAACCTCGTTAAAGAGTCTCAGTAGACTCCCCGGTAGAGGGTCGGATGTCAGGAATAAAACGGGGGTCATTTTGAATTGATTGTGTTGTTGGTGTTGTTTTTATGGATGTCAGATCTATTCCGGTACTATATATCCCGAACCCCTCTCCTTCACATGGGAGCTATCTGACGACTGTGTGACTCAATAATAGATACCATCCACGGGTTCATTATTAAAAATTTTACCTGTTATAGGTCGGTTCATCGTGAAATGTCAAATACTACGTGAAAGTCTGCGAAATAGAGTCAACTAGGAGAATTACTAGAGTACTTTATCCGGTCCATAATAATAAACGTAAATTCTCTAATACTTTGTTCGAACCTCTATTACCAGTCGTAACCTCCACGTTTCTGTCAAATGTCAAAAGATTTTGTGTTACACGAAAGAGAAGACTTAGTACTACGACGAATCCTTGTACTTTTTTTATAAGGATAGAGAGTTATCTCGACAGGAAACCTAAAGTAATAGTCGAGTGGGTCTATCGAAGTCGTCTGGGGATATACGTCGTAGGGAGAATACCCCTTGTACGATACGAGGTCTTGTAGTACTTGAATTGAGAATTAACGTGTTCAACGGGACCTAATATTACAGATTAACCCGAAGGGGCCACCGAGTCTACCATTTCTTAGGCGGACGTTACGTCTTCTGGACCCAAGCTAGGGACCCAACCCTTCTAGGGAACCTCCTCCCGTACCGTTGGGTGAGGTCATAAGAACGGACCTCTTAGGGCACCTGTTTCCTGGGACCACCCGATGTTAGATACCCCAGAGTTTCTCAGTCTGTGCTGACTTCGCCGTTTCGCACGTGTCACAGATTGATGAGTAGACGGAGATGATGATCTAGTATCGAAGAACTCCCGTCTCGGGCTTAGAACAAGTCACAAAGTAGGGTTCCAGATTGAGTCACGGACGACGATCCACGAATATTTATAAACAATCTAATTGACTTTGAGTTGTCTTACAAACTCCTCACGGATTTAAATGGTGTACCTTTCAATTTTTAGATTTGAAAGGGAATTCAAGGGACAGGTGTTTATGAAAATACTTAACTAAGATCGAAGATAACTCAGTCATTTGATAAGTATAAAATGTTCTTACTAAAATTTGAGGTTTTAAGTTTTATCTGGTGTAAATGTAACTTTAAAAGTCTGGTCATGGGAGTACATATGAGGGTGTCAAAATGTATTTATTATAACCCTTTTACCTACCAATTCCACGATTTAGAATTCAATTACATATCCATGGTCTAAAAACACTTGATCGGTAATCCAGGATTCTATATTTGTGAAAGTTATCTATTCGTTTATCCGTTATATTAAACATTAACAATTACAAAAACGATAAAAATGACCTTCATTAATCGTAGAGGTTTGGTGTTTTTAAACCGAGTAAATATATTATGAGTATTTTATGTGGTCTTACCGATGGAAATACTCTAGACTAAGTACAACTACAAACCGTCTTTGGTTGTTTTAAGACATTTCGTCAATAGGAAGTTAATTTTTTATTTAAAATTTTTAAAAATCTTTCGTGTTTGTGTGTGTGTTAATTTTTTTTAATCTTCTCCTTTCCTTTTGAACATCGTTTACTATGAACCTTATCCTTCTACGTGTCGAATTCACATATGCACTAACTACAGTTAGGGACGATAAAGGAAGGTACGAAACTTGTAGGAATTTATTTACTTCCTTTTTCTTAATGTCTCTACGATTTTCTTACTTTTCCTTTTTCTTCGTCTAATGCTTTTGGATATATATATATATATATACACACACACACACACACACACACACACAAGATGAATTTTTGTTCTGTACCTGTTCTCCGTAAATCTTTACCGGAGATTTCACACCGAACGGTATATAAAGTCAGGTTCAAGTTAACTTCTAGATTCAGTTGGGACCAGGATAAGGAAAAGACAACGGTTTATCCTAAAAGACCGCAGCCGTCCAAGTGAACTACAGTCCCTAGGCCGGGTCGTGGTAGTGGTCGAGGAAGGGGGTCGAATACAGGTTACACCTACGTCGAATACTTCACCGACTGTCCCCGTGTCGGATGAAGAAATTTCCATGCGACTTCCAGGGCGTTTCTTTCTTCACCGGCCCATGTCCCGTGCCACACAGACCTCGTGGGTCTTGATAGTCACAAACAATCACTAGTGTCTCGTCAAGGTCGGTAAGGACGAGGAGTCTAACCCCCACTTTGTAGGGAGATGACATGACACTGTCACTGTCGTCACTGCCACTGACAGTTTGAGAAGGGTCTCGGTTTCCATGTCAGAGCACTCCGAGTCACTACTCACTCACAGGCCCTTCCACCTTTGGACGAGGGATGGGGTGGAGTGGGGTGGCGGGGGGCTGGAGACGAGACTCACTGTGGCATAAGAGATGACTCTCGGAGAGTAAGTGTCTTCAGTCGCACCTTTGGAGTCCTTTCGTTATGTTCGCAGACCCTCGTCTCTCTGCGGACCTGAGACAGAGGTCGGGAAATGATAAACTTACGGAATCCCTTCAATAGATTAACGAGACGTAGAAGTAAAGAAGGAACGTTTTATCAATATCATTACTGTTGGAACTTCTACACTGACACCGATCGGTTACCTTCAACAGGTCGTTTGCAATTGGTAGTCAAATCTAACATAAAAGAACTACGGCTTCCGACTCCCATCTAATCACGGTCAAATTCGTTCTTAGTCGTAAACACCAAGTGAACGGGGAAGACAGAGTGTGTATATATTCTGACTTTGCTCTAATATGTCTACTTTTGATAGAACTTTTTTTACTTACACAACGTAAATTCTGTGTCAACATAGTCATAATAACGGAAGTATTCCTATTTGATCCCTAAAGACGGAGGTCCCGTTCAAAATTCAGAAAATGACTTGACTTATCTCTGAACATAGAAGAGGACCCAAAATAGGTACCGTTTATAGGGTATTTGATCGGGGTAAACATTAGGACGTATCTTTAGGATTACTTACTTCCCGTAGTGATTTATCATGTCTCAAAAACGTTCGAAATTAAAGACCAAGGTCCTGGAGTGATGACCTATTGTTCTCCTAAGGTTTACGTTCCAGGAGGAGCCTGATAAATACTGAAACCCAAGGGTTCTATACACGTCGTTTATCTACGGCGCCACATAGAGTTCCTGCGTGCCTTCTGGGAAAAGAAACACCCTCTACTTATGATGTCCATACCGAAAAGAGAAACACCAACAGGTCGACATAAGTTACTCTTCCTTTTAGGAAAACGATTTTTCTTACGTTCCGTTTAAATGTTTTCCGGGTAACTGAGAAGAGTCAGTGATCCCACAGTAAACGACTACCAACTGTGACAGATTTTGTATGTCTTGGTAGGTTTATTCACTTTGTAAGTAAGTTATTAGGGTAACAAACCACAGACTGTGTACTTTGTAGGATTAGAAAGTTTCGTGAGTAAGTGACCTACAGGTCACCGGAATTTCTCACCTCAATGGTAAGGGTTATGTATTGATGGGCGACCCTTACGGAACTTTCTTCTTGACTAAGGGAGAATACACTCATATAGGATAACTATGTACTTATAGTAACGTAAGGTCTTACGAGACACTAAAACATGTTTTGTTTGACACCCCGAGAAACTTCCTTTAAAAACGACTTTCCGTTTCCGTAATAACGATACAAGAAATTGGATCTCGTACTTTTAAGAATAGGTTTCTAGTACACATTAAAGGTCCGGACAGAATGTTCTCCAATGATACTCGTCTAAGGTAGTGACACGTGTCCCAGTGTGGAACAGAGAGGATGGATTAGAGTGATGGAATTGACTGAGTACAACTTCTTGACCCTTGTTGAAACAGTTCGAGACGGCGGTGTGGAAGAGATCAGTGTCAAGAGCGAAATCGTAATGAACAGAAAGACTTGTAATTCTCTCTTCGTTTTTGTCTAACATTCATCCACTGATACGATTTGAGAAAGGAAGGTTCCTCATTCGCAGAAAATTAAAGTACCGACGTCAGTGGTAGACGTCACTAAAACCTCCGGGGTTTTATATTTCAGATTGTGACAAAAGTGACAAAGGGGTAGATAAGGGTACTTCACTACCCGGGTCTACGGTACTAGAAGCAAAAGACTTACAACTCGAAATTCGGTTGAAAAAGTGAGAGGAGAAAGTGAAAGTAGTTCTCCGAAAAATCAAGGAGAAGTGAAAGACGGGATTCCCACCAGAGTAGACGTATAGACTCCAATAACTCTAAAGAGGGTCGTTAGAACTAAAGTCGAACACAAAGAAGGTCAGGTCGTAAAGAGTACTACATGAGACGTATATTCAATTTATTCGTCCCACTGTCATATGTCGGAACTGCATGAGGAAAAGGATAAACCTTGGTCAGATAACAAGGTACAGGTCAAGATTGACAACGTAGGACTGGACGTACATCCAAAGAGTTCTCCGTCCAGTCCACAAGACCATAAGGTTTGAGAAAGTCTTAAAAGGTGTCAAATAACACTAAGTGCGTCAGTTTCCGAAACCGTATCAGTTATTTCGTCTTTAACTACAAGAAGACCTTGAGAGATCGAAAAAGGTACTAGGTCACCTACAACCGCTAAACTAGGGACCAAGGAGACGGAAAAGATTTTGGTCGAACTTGTAGACCTTCAAGTGTCAAGTGCATAACGACTTCAGACCGAACCTTTTAAAACTCGTAATGAAATAATCGTACGTTCTACTCACATTAACACTCCATCAAACTCGTAAGAAAGCGTAACAGAAAGAAACCCTAACCTTACTTTTGACTGGAAAAGGTCAGTACACCGGTGACGACTCAAAAGGTTTAAACAACTGTATAACTCACGTCGTGAAAGTGTCGTAGTAGAATGTCCTAAACTTTATCGAGTCGACCTTAAGGTAGTGGAGGTGATCGAAACAAACATCCCTACGAAAGATTCCAGGTGAACTGAAATGTAAGGTTGGATCTATCGTATAATTTTTCGTCTCTGTAATGAAACGGTTGTTTCCAGGCAGATCAGTTCCGATACCAAAAAGATAACCAGTACATACCTACACTCTCAACCTGACACTTCTTTCGACTCGTGACTTCTTAACTACGAAAACTTGATACCACAACCTCTTCTGAGAACTCTCAAGGAACCTGACGTTCCTCTAGGTTGGTCAGATAGGATTTCCTCTAGTCAGGAACTACAAGTAACCTTCCTGACTACGATTTCGACTTTGAGGTTATGAAACCGGTGGAGTACACTTCTCAACTGAGTAACCTTTTCTGAGACTACGATCCTCCCTAACCCCCGTCCTCCTTTTCCCCTGCTGTCTCCTACTCTACCGACCTATCGTGGTGGCTGGACTACCTGCACTCAAACTCATTTGAGGCTCTCAACTACTACCTGTCCCTCCGGACCACACGACGCTAAGTACCCCAGTGTTTCTCAGTCTGTACTGACCCACTGACTTGACTTGACTTGACTTGACTACGATTTGAGAAATCCAGATACAATCCTGGAACAACCGTCACCCTTTGTCGAGTCGAAACCAGGTACCCAAAGTAAAATAAAATATAATGGATAAAAGTTATTGGTATATACACCGTATTTTATTTAAATATTTATTAGACAGTAGAAGGAGATGAAGAAGTCAAATCTCGACTTTTACATTAGATTGTCTTCGTGTCTATATGAAGTTCTTTTAAATAAAGTATTTTTACTTACAGTTTACACCTGGGAGGACTGAGAAGACTCAGTGACTCTCGGAACCTTCGAAACGAGTTTAACAGAACATAACAGAACTCAACTGTAAAGGTCAGGTTACAAATTCGGAAATTCGGTCGATTAAAAGAAAGTCTTGAAGGAAATATTTTATCTTTACCAATAAGTGAATAATTCAGGGATCATAGACGACCCGCACAAGAGGTTTCAAAAAGAAGTCCTATTCCACCGACGGTAGTGGTACGACTGGATGTCCCTCTATATATGACTCTTTGAGTTGAAGGTAAAATCCAAAAGTCCCTTACCGTTGGTCTCTACCTCACATGTTCTACTGTACACTCTCACACTCAACACTAATGGGTAAATTGAACAGTTTCAGACAAGTGTCGGACTAAGAGGAACCCCCCTAAATAGGTGAGAGTATTAAAGATAATGGGTAAGTAACGTATTTTGAAACCAAGGTCAGAAACCTGATTAGATGGTGGGTAATCTTAGGTTTCAGTTTGTGTATGGAGGTTGGTTCGTCTTGACTCCGAATCGTCGATTGTACTCCTCGAACCACTTTCCAAAAAGTCAAGTCAAGTCAACGAGTCAGGACAGACTGAGAAACGCTGGGGTATGTAGCGTCGTGCGGTCCGGAGGGACAGGTAGTGGTTGAGGGTCTTAAGAGAGTTTGAGTACAGGTAGTTCAGCCACTACGGTAGATCGGTAGAGTAGGAGACAGCAGGGGAAGAGAAGGACAGGGGTTAGGGAGGATCGTAGTCTCAAAAAAGATTACTCAGTTGAGAAGTGTACTCCACCGGTTTCATAATCAAAGTCGAAATCGTAATCAGGAAGGTTTCTTCCTGACCAGAGGAAATCTCACCTCACTAACCTAGCGGAACGTCAGGTTCCCTGAGAGTTCTCAGAAGAGGTTGTGGTGTCAAGTTTTCGTAGTTATGAAGTCACGAGTCAAAAGAAGTGTCAGATTGAGAGTGTAGGTATGTACTAATGACCTTTTTGGTATCGGAACTGATCTACCTGGAAACAACCGTTTCACTACAGAGACGAAAAGTTATACGATAGATCCAACGAGTATTGAAAGGAAGATTCCTCATTCGTAGAAAATTAAAGTACCGACGTCAGTGGTAGACGTCACTAAAACCTCGGGGGTCTTTATTTCAGACTGTGACAAAGGGGTAGATAAAGGGTACTTCACTACCTGGGTCTACGGTACTAGAATCAAAAGACTTGTAACTCGAAATTTGATTGAAAAGGTGAGAGGCGAAAGTGAAAGTAGTTCTCCGAAAAATCAAGGAGAAGTGAAAGACGGTATTCCCACCACAGTAGACGTATAGACTCCAATAACGATAAAGAGGACCGTTAGAACTAAGGTCGGACACGAAGAAGACATTTAATTCCTTGTCCTCCCTCTTCTATAGACTATAATTACTACTGATTAATGGGGACTCCTTTATTATAACTTTGAAATGTAGTTTGGAGACACTCTTAGATAATTCCTTTTCAGAAACCGTTAGATCTATTTCGTTTAAGTAAAATTCAACCGGATCCTGTAACTAAGTTTATAATTTCTCGAGTAAAACGGTCTTTCCTTTCCTTTGATGCCAACGGCGAAAACTATAATGGGAGGGACCCAATTACTCCCATAATTCACTATATTACCTACATCTATCGATGGATTATATGACGGACTGTATAACGTCCACGAGTTTTTCTCATTGACAAATCATCATTTATTTTCCTTGAGTGTACCAACAACAACAAGTCAGTGAGTCAGTACAGGTTGAGAAACGCTAGGGTACCTGACGTCGTATGGTGTGAAGGGACAGGTAGTGCTTGAGGACCTTGATGAGTTTGAGTGCAGACAACTCAGCCACTACGGTAGGTTGTTAGAGTACGATACAACAGGGGAAGAGGAGGACACAAGTTAGAAAGGGTCGTAGTCTCAGAAAAGTTTACTCAGTCAAGAAACGTAGTCCACCGGTTTCATAACCTCGAAGTGGAAGTCGCAGTCAGAAAGGGTACTTATAAGTCCTGACTAAAGGAAATCCTACCTGACCAACCTAGAGGAGCGTCAGGTTCCCTGAGAGTTCTCAGGTGTCAAGAGGTTGTGGTGTCAAGTTTTCGTAGTTAATAAACCGGGAGTCGAAAGAAATATCAGGTTGAGAGTGTAGGTATGTATTGATGACCTTTTCGGTATCGAAACTGATCGGTCAGGAAACAACCGTTTCATCACAGAGACGAGAAATTATATGACAGATCCAACCAGTGTTGAAAAGAAGGTTCCTCGTTCACAGAAAATTAAAGTACCGGCGTCAGTGGTAGACGTTACTTAAAAACTTCGGGTTCTTTTATTTCATACAGTGACAAAGGTAGCAAAGGGGTAGATAAACGGTACTTTACTACCCTGGCCTACGCTACTAGAAACAAAAAACTTACAACTCAAAATTCGGTCGAAAAAGTGAGAGGAGAAAGTGGAAGTAGTTCTCCGAAAAATCGAGAAGAAACGAAAGACAGTATCCCACCACAGTAGACGTACAGACTTTAATAACTATAAAGAGGGTCGTTAGAACTAAGGTCGAACGCAAAGTAGGTCGGGACGTAAAGTGTACTACATGAGACGTATTTTCAATTTATTCGTCCCACTGTTATACGTCGGAACTGCATGAGGGAAGAGTTAAACCTTGGTCAGACAAAAAGGTATAGACCAAGATTGACAACGAAGAACTGGACGTATGTACAAAGAGTTCTCTGTCCAGTCCACCAGACCATAAGGGTAGAGGAAGTCTTAAAAGGCGTCTAATAACACTGGGTGTGGTAGTTTCCGAAATCGCATCAGTTACTTCGTTTTCATCTACAAAAAGACCTTCAGAGAACGAAAAAACTACTAGGTTGTCTACAACCGTTAAACTAGAGACTAAGGAGACGGAAAAGATTTAGGTCGAACTTGTAGACCTTTAAGAACCAAGTACATGACAACTTCGAACTGAACCTCTTAAAACTCATAATAAAACGATCGGACACTCTACTCACGTTAACACGTCATCAAACTTATAAAAACCGTAACAGAAAGAAACCCTAACCTTACTTTTGACTGGAAAAGGTCAGGACCTTTAAAGGTTTAAACGACCGTATAACTCACGTCGTGAAAGTGTCGTAGTAGAAAATCCTACACTTTATCCAGTCGACCTTAAGGTAGTGGAGGTGATCGAAACAAGCATCACGACGAAGGATCCGGGTGAACTGAAGTGTAGGGTCCTACAGACCGAGATCCACTCACTAGTGTGGTAGTACCAATAGAACCAGTAATTCTAGAAAAAGTATATCAAGAAGACACATAAGAACGGTGGAGAATTATAGAAGACGAAGACAATCCATGTATGCCAAAGACAGGAAAAAACACACGGGTAGAAACGGACTTTATAAGGGAATTATAGAGATTAGAAGGACTTATCTAGAGATCAGAAAGGGTAAGATAACAAAAGGAGACAAAGAAACGTGACTAGTGAATCCTTTCGAAAGAATAGAGAGGAACGAGAAGAAACCTTGAGGTAAGTCTACCTATATAGAAAGTAAAAGAGGAAACGGAAGTCGAAGAAAAGAGTCGATAAACATTCAGGAGGAGTCTGTTGGTAAAACGGAAAAGCGTAAAGAAAAAGAACCCCAACCAGAACTAGTGACGGAGGACATGTTACAGTACTTGGAGGTAGGTAGCAGGAAGTTCGTGAGACACATAGTCTAGATTAGGGAACTTAGATAACAATGAAGGTGACATATTAACATTCACTAAACGGCCCTCTTTATAGTTATTGGAGTCTATACGTCTACTGTGGTCGGAATACCGTCTTTCACTTCTCCTTGATTTTTCGGAGAACTACTTTCACTTTCTCCTCTCACTTTTTCAACCGAATTTCGAGTTGTAAGTCTTTTGCTTCTAGTACCGTAGGTCAGGGTAGTGAAGTACCCTTTATCTACCTCTTTGTCACCTTTGTTACAGTCTGAAATAAAACCCCCGGAGGCTTTAGTGACGTCTACCACTGACGTCGGTACTTTAATTTTCTGCGAATGAGGGACCTTCCTTTCAATACTGGTTGGATCTATCGTATAACTTTTCGTCTCTGTAATGAAACGGTTGTTTCCAGGAAGATCAGTTCCGATACCAAAAAGGTCATCAGTATATACCTACACTCTCAACCTGACACTTCTTTCGACTCTCGGTTTCTTAACTACGAAAACTTGACACCACGACCTCTTCTGACTCAGGAGACCTGAGGTTCCTTTAGGTTGGTCAGGTAAGATTTCCTCTAGTCAGGACCCATAAGAAACCTTCCTGACTACGATTTCGACTTTGAGGTTATGAAACCGGTGGAGTACACTTCTCAACTGAGTGACCTTTTCTGAGACTACGACCCTCCTCAACCCCCGTCCTCCTCTTCCCCTGCTGTCTCCTACTCTACTGACCTACCGTAGTGGTTGAGTTACCTGTACTCAGACTCACTTGAGTTCCGCAACCACTACCTGTCCCTCCGGACCGCACGACGTTAAGTACCCCAGTGTTTCTCAACCTGTGCTGACTCGCTGACTTTACTTGACTTGACTTGACTAAATCCAGTATGGATACCACCACTCGATTTACCACTGGATCTTACCAGATCACCAAAAGGGAAGAGAGAAGTTAAAACCAGACTTAAACTGTTATTCCTCAAGTACTAGACTCGGTGTCAGTCGAGGGCCAGGACAAAAACGACTAAGATATGTCGAAGAGNCTCACTTGAGGTCCGCAACCACTACCTGTCCCTCCGGACCGCACGACGTTAAGTACCCCAGTGTTTCTCAACCTGTGCTGACTCGCTGACTTGACTTGACTTGACTTGACTAAATCCAGTATGGATACCACCACTCGATTTACCACTGGATCTTACCAGATCACCAAAAGGGAAGAGAGAAGTTAAAACCAGACTTAAACTGTTATTCCTCAAGTACTAGACTCGGTGTCAGTCGAGGGCCAGGACAAAAACGACTAAGATATGTCGAAGAGGTAGAAGTCGATGTTTCTTATATTAGTTAGACTAAAACCATAACTGGTAGACCACTACAGGAACACATCTCAGCAGAGAACACAACAACCTTTCCCACAAACGATACCGGTCACACAAGAGAACCGTCTTAAGACAATCGGAAACGGGACGAAGTAAAACCTGACGTTCCGGTTTGAACGGACAATGAGGTTCATAGAGAACAGAACGATGAAAACGTAAGGTCAGGGGACCCTACTTTTCCTGTAGAAAAAAGTCAAGATCTTCCAGAACATCCAGAAGTATCTTGGTAAGTTGAAGTCAAAGAAGATGTAATCACCAACCCCGTATCTGAACCTAATAACACTATAACTTACCAAACAGAACCTTTGTGTATCTCTAGTAAGAGAATAAAAACTCTAACGTAGGTTTATGACGTAAAGTCTGAGAAGACAACTGATACTCCCGATGAGGTAAAGAAGATACCAGAACGGGTGTCATCTATATTACCAGTGGACTTAATTTAAGTGGGTAAGGTCAGGTAAAATCAACTGACTAAGGATTTTATAGTTACAAGTGAAAACGATAGAGGACAAACTCGAATATACCATTAATTGTTTATTAACGAATTTTACAACACTATTAATTGTTCACTAACGAATTTGGAGTTATAAGGATATTTATCGTCAGGTCAGTTTCTCAAGTAGTTTCCCGTAAAAGAAAAATTTGTGACTTCACGGAACTGTAACGTGACTTTAGAGACGAGACCGTTCCGTCTATGTCATGAAAGTCGTTACTCTCAGAAGATAAAATGTGAGAGGTTGTGTGTGTGACAAAAAGTGTTATTCTTTATACTGTTTATTGGAACTGGATGTCGAGTCTTCAAGTCCTTTTCGATTACATACTAAAAATAATTATTGGTGGGGGAACACAAACTGTGTAAAGCGAGTTATCCCGGAGTATACAAACTGTAGAATATCAGATATTTCGGGACATAGTCTATCTTTAATACAAGTCGACGATCTTTCTGTCCGGGTCATTGTTGTCACCGAATTTGTGGTGTTCCCAAAAAAAAGAGTATATACACTCTACAGACTTCAAAATGCCTAAATCTCGACCATTCTACCCAGGTACCGGTAATCCCAGGGTTCGAGGAAGACTGTAAAACGAGTTCATAATTGTCCATCGAAGGGGAGAATACTAACGGTGTCCTAAGGACTACCGATCACCACGGAGTCAGTGATGTAGGTCACGATTTATCCTTCTTCAACCTGACCTTTCTTTCTCTTTCCCCCGTTACTTCAAGATATCTATTTCGTGTACCTGTGTGGGTCTTTATGGCTTCGGAGTTCAATGTGTGGTTATTAAAATGATATAACCAAGGGGACCTGTCACACAATCCTAAATGAGAGGAACCAGTAGGGAGTCCAAGAAGAAACCAGGAGTCCGATCAAGTCAGACACCATGTTTATTACACGGTTACCTTCTTTTCAGAGATCTATACGAACAACAGTCCCTTTAAGAGGTACTTAGGGATCCCGACCCCTGGGTAAAATCACTTACTTCACGGTAATTTTTTTGATGACTTATCGAAGGAGGTGACTCCTGACTCACAACGGAACCCGGTTCAACTAAGTCCGAGTTCTCATTCCCCTGAAGTGACCACCGATTCCTATTTCTTAGAAGGACTTTACGTACTCTTATGGACGTTACGTCCTCTGACGGACGTCACATCTTCTGCCCAAGTCAGGGACCCAACCCTTCTAGGGGACCTCTTCCTTTACCGTTGGCTAAGATCATAAGAACGGACCTCTTAGGGTACCCGTCTCCTCGAAACACCCGATGTTAAGAACTCCAACGTTCTCACCCTGTGTTGAATCACTGATTTGGTGGTGGTGGTGGATTCTCACTCTTGGGTGTATAGTCACATTATCATTAAACGTCTCCTCGTCTGGTATCTCGATGTTTCACTTTGAGTTTACCCCGAGACGGTCCAACTACGGTCGTGTACGACGGGGTAGTTTACCGTGTAGTCCATTTGAAATGATTGTTCCCGATGAAGGGGTAAGTAGACAAACGAAAATAAGGAAGGAGAGGATAAAGACGACGATGACGACGACGACGATTCAGCGAAGTCAACACAGGCTGAGACACGCTGGGGTATCTGTCGTCGGGTGGTCCGAGGGGGTAGGGACCCTAAAAAGTCCGTTCTCATGACCTCACCCAACAGTAACGGAAGAGGCAAGGATAAAGGATCTGTTGGAGTTAATAGGTAGGTCAAAGAAAAAAATGTAATGAAGATGGTGGAGACCTATTAAAGAGGGACATTCATAAGAGGGAACGAATGATTGTGGTCTCGTCACTAATGTGGTTCCTCGAGGACTCCTGAGACCCTCTTCACCCTCCGGTAGTAGAGGTGGTACGAAACTCTACCAGTCAAGTCAAGTCAGTGAGTCAGTACAGGCTAAGATACGTTGGGGTATTTGGCGTCGTGTGGTCCGGAGGGACAGGTAGTGGTTGAGGGCCTCAAATGGGTTTGGATGCAGGTAACTCAACCACTACGGTAGTTTGGTAGAGTAGGAGACAGCAGGGGAATAGAAGGACGGGAGTTAGAAAGGGTCGTAGTGCCAGAAAAGTTTACTCAGTCGAGAAGGGTAGCCCACCGGTTTCATAACCTCAAAGTCGAAGTTGTAGTCAGGTAGGTCACTTGTGGGTCCTGACTAGAGGAAATCCTACCTGAACAACCTAGAGGAACGTCAGGTTCCCTGAGAGTTCTCAGAAGGGGTTGTGGTGTCAAGTTTTCGTAGTTAAGAAGTCGTGAGTCTGAAGAAGTGTCAGGTTGAGAGTGTAGGTATGTACTGGTTACCTTTTTGGTATCGGAACTGATCCGCCTGGAATCAGCCGTTTCATTATAGAGACCAAAACTTATACGACAGATCCAACCAGTATTGAAAAGAGGGTTCCTCATTCGCAGAAAATTAAAGTACCGACGTTAGTGGTAGACGTCACTAAAACCTCGGGAGGTTTTATTCAGTCGGTGACAAAGGTGACAAAGGGGTAGATAAAGGGTACTTCACCACCCTGGTCTACGGTATTGGAAGTAAAAGACTTACAACTCGAAATTCGGTTGAAAAAGTGAGAGGAAAAAGTGAAAGTAGTTCTCCGAAACATCAAGGAGAAGTGAAAGACGGTATTTCCACCAGAGTAGACGTATAGACTCCAATAACTATAAAGAGGGTCGTTAGAACTAAGGTCGAACACGAAGAAGGTCGGGTCGTAAAGAGTACTACATGAGACGTATATTCAATTTATTCGTCCCACTGTTATATGTCGGAACTGCAGGAGGAAAAGGATAAACCTTGGTCAGACAACAAGGTACAGGTCAAGATTGACAACGAAGGACTGGACGTATATCCAAAGAGTTCTCCGTCCAGTCCACCAGACCATAAGAGTAGAGGAAGTCTCAAAAGGTGTCAAATTGGTGTATCAGTTCCCGAGACCGCATCAGTTATTTCGTCTTTAGCTACAAAAAGACCTTGAGAGAACGAAAAAGCTACTAGGTGACCTACAACCGTTAAACTAGAGACAAGGAGACGCAAAAGATTTTGGTCGAACTTGTAGACCTTCAAGTACCAAGTGTATAACGACTTCGGACCGAACCTGTTGACACTCGTAATGAATGATCGTACACTCTACTCACGTTAACACGTCATCAAACTCGTAAGAAACCGTAACAGAAAGAAACCCTAACCTTACTTTTGACTGGAAAAGGTCAGGACACCGGTGACGACTCAAAAGGTTTAAACAACTGTATAAATCACGTCGTGAAAATGTCGTAGTAGAAAATCATAAACTTTATCGAGTTGACCTTAAGGTAGTGGAGGTGATCGCAACAAGTATCACTACGAAGGATTCCGGGTGAACTGAAGTGTAATATACCGAGATCCATTCGCACTCACTAGTGTGGTAATACTAATAGACTCAGTATTTCTTGAAAAAACATGTCAAGACACATAAGAACGGTGGAGAAGAATTATAGAAGACGAAGACGGTCACCAAAGATTTTAAACACAATTTACTGAATGTTTACATGTCCATGTTCGGGAAAAGGTGAGGATTTAGTAAGAAAGATTGTCTATCTGATCTCCGTACTAACTGTGAACCAATACAGACTGAGAAACGCTGAGGTACCTGATATGTCAGGTACCTTAAAGATCCGGTCTTATGATCTCACCCATTGGAAAGGGAAGAGGTCCCCTAGAAGGGTTGGGTCCTTAACTTGGGTCCAGAGGGTGTGCCGTCCGTCTAAGAAATGGTCGACTCGGTGTTCCCTTCGGTTTCTTATGACCGTACACATCGGACAGGGAAGAGATCTCCTAGAAGGGTTGGGTCCTTAGGTTGACCTCAGAGGACGTAACGTCCACCTAAGAAATGGTTGACTCGATAGTCCCTTCGAGTTTCATTCTATGTCAGAAGGTCTAAAAAAGGAAGAACCTAGGGAGTTCTTACGACTTTGACTTAGACAAATAAATTTCTAAAATATAAATTAGTTTTATCTCTTTATTTATTATCATTGTTTTTATTCTTTCTACCCATCTAAAGTTTTAGAACAAAAAATTAGAAAAAAAATTTATATAATGGTTTGATGACGTAAGTACGGGCATAACCAGTACTAATGTACAGTTCGACACATGATTCTGGAACTGTGAGTACTGTTCCGTGTTTCAAACGACAAATTCTCACATCTGTCCTTATTCTCTCACAAGTAGAGTTGAGACCGTACAACCTAGTAGAAAGACAACCTAGTAAGACCTACGTGTCTATCATAGATGAAGTAACTTAACACCTTTAGTTACTCTTTTTACACTTTAAGGACAGTATATCATTCCTGAGTTAAGTATAACCCACAATAATTACGGGAGTCGTTCAACATGTCAACTTTCATTTACATATCTATTGATTAATTTTCGTTGGGTCTACGGTGTTCACCGGAGTACCTTCTGACGTGTCCCAAGTCACCCCGTTTTGGTTTTCCTTTACCGGTTAAGATCGTTTTAACAGTTCTTTCTCAAAAATCTCCTTCGTTACTGACTCGAAGTAAAACTCTCAACTCATCCTCAAAGGGTCTGTCCTACCCGTCCCATAGAAGGTCCGTCTCTCTCGTCAACTTCGTTTCCGTGGCTACGTACTTTTGTTGGACACATATCCTCCTTTTGGAGTTCCTCAAGTCATACTAGTCTTGTACCCGACCCTACTCTCTACGTCGGGTTCCTACCTCTAGTCCTTCCCGGACACGGTAAGATCCTCTAGTCACGATTAAATCTCTTTTATCCCTATAGACATTTCCAGAATTTGTCCCTTCATTGAGTAATTCCAAAACAATATAGTGAGACCTTCGTCACGTCGACATAATCTCACCCTCAAGTCAAGTCAAGTCAGGGAGCCAGTACAGGCTGAGAAACACTGGGGTACTTAGCGTCGTGTGGTCCGGAGGGACAGGTAGTGGTTGAGGGCCTCAAGCGAGTTTGAGTGTAGGTAGCTCAGTCACTACGGTAGGTCGGTAGAGTAGGAGACAACAGGGGAAGAGGAGGACGGGGGTTAGGGAGGGTCGTAGTCTCAGAAAAGGTTACTCAGTTGAGAAGTGTACTCCACCGGTTTCATGACCTCAAAACCGAAATCGTAGTAAGGAAGGTTTCTTTAGGGTCCCGACTAGAGGAAATTTTACCTGACCAACCTAGAGGAACGTCAGGTTCCCTGAGAGTTCTCCGAAGAGGTTGTGGTGTCAAGTTTTCGTAGTTAAGAAGCCGTGAGTCGGAAGAAGTGTCAGGTTGAGAGTGTAGGTATGTACTGATGACCTTTTTGGTATCGGAACTGATCTGTCTGGANGTACTCCACCGGTTTCATGACCTCAAAACCGAAATCGTAGTAAGGAAGGTTTCTTTAGGGTCCCGACTAGAGGAAATTTTACCTGACCAACCTAGAGGAACGTCAGGTTCCCTGAGAGTTCTCCGAAGAGGTTGTGGTGTCAAGTTTTCGTAGTTAAGAAGCCGTGAGTCGGAAGAAGTGTCAGGTTGAGAGTGTAGGTATGTACTGATGACCTTTTTGGTATCGGAACTGATCTGTCTGGAATCAGCCGTTTCATTACAGACGAAAACTTATACGACAGATCCAACTAGTATTGAAAAGAAGGTTCCTCATTCGCAGAAAATTAAAGTACCGACGTTAGTGGTAGATGTCACTAAAACCTCGGGGGGTTTAATTTCAGACTGTGACAAAGGTGACAAAGGAGTAGATAAAGGGTACTTCACTACCCTGGTCTACGATACTAGAAGTAAAAGACTTACAACTCGAAATCCGGTTGAAAAAGTGAGAGGAGAAAGTGAAAGTAGTTCTCCGAAAAATCAAGGAGAAGTGAAAGATGGTATTCCCACCACAGTAGACGTATAGACTCCAATAACTCTAAAGAGGGTCGTTAGAACTAAAGTCGAACACAAAGAAGGTCAGGCCGCAAAGAGTACTACATGAGACGTATATTCAAGTTATTCGTCCCACTGTTATATGTCGGAACTGCAGGAGCAAAAGGATAAACCTTGGTCAGACAACAAGGTACAGGTCAAGATTGACAACGAAGGACTGGACGTATGTCTAAAGAGTTCTCCGTCCAGTCCACTAGACCATAAGGGTAGAGAAAGTCTTAAAAGGTGTCAAATAACACTAGGTGTATCAGTTTCCGAAACCGTATCAGTTATTTCGTCTTTATCTACAAAAAGACCTTGAGAACGAAAAAGCTACTAGGTCACCTACAACCGGTAAACTAGAGACCAAGGAGACGAAAAAGATTTTGGTCGAACTCGTAGTCCTTCAAGTACCAAGTGTATGATGACTTCCGACCGAACCTCTTAAAACTCGTAATGAATGATCGTACACTCTACTCACGTTAACACGTCATCAAACTCGTAAGAAACCGTAACGGAAAGAAACCCTAACCCTACTTTTGACTAGAAAAGGTCAGGACACCGGTGACGACTCAAAAGGTTTACACGACCGTATAACTCACGTCGTGAAAGTGTCGTAGTAGAAAGTCTGAACCTTTATCGAGTTATCCTTAAGGTAGTGGAGGTGATCGAAACAAGTATCACTACGAAAGATTCCGGGTGAACTGAAGTGTAAGGCCCTACAGACCGAGATCTACTCACTAGTGTGGTAGCACTAATAGAGTCAGTACTTCTAGAAAAAACATGTCAAGAAGACACATAAGAACGGTGGAGAAGAATCATAGAAGACGAGACAATCCAGGTATGGTAAAGACAGGAATCTCGTCCTTGTTCTGACTTTTAGTCAGTTTGGTCAATTCGGTCTTTCATCACCCTTTGTAGAAGTCTCACGAATTCCTTTTTTACGAGTTGGTTCTTAGGATATAAGACGTTTCGATAGGAATTTTCTACTTCCGTTTTACTTCTGTAAGGGTTTATTTTTGTCTCTTAAATAGTGATAGTAGAAGAAATGTTCTTCATCATTTCTTTTAAGAAGTTCGTTCATTTGGGTCTGTCATTAAACTTGTAAACTTAGGTGCAACTTTTTTTCTTGTGGTCATTCACGTTAATACTTTAATATTTTCCATCATATTTACATATAATATACAGTGTGAGAAGTTGTTGGTTACCCTACTTCTTTAGTGTTCTCTTTAATCTTTTAGGAATTATACTTACTTATAATTTCGTGTTGGATACAACTGCGTCAATTTCGTCACGAGTTTCCCTTTGAAGATCGACATGTATAGATATAAATTTTTTTTCTTTCTTAAGTTTAGTTATTGGATTGAAAGGTGAATTCTGTGACCTTTTTCCTTGTTTAATTAAGATTGTTCGTTCTTCTTTCCTTTATTATTTCTATTGTCACTTTTACTTCATCTCTTATTTGTTAAACTCTTTTGGTCGTTTCAATTTACACAAAGAAATTTTTCCAGTTTTTTTAAATATTTGAAGAGTGATTTAATTGGATCATGTTTTCTCTTTTGGTTTTAATGATTTTAGTCTTTACTTTCTCACTTGTGTTGGAATATCTTTATTTTACCTGATATTTTCTTATTTGTTAACACACGGTTATTTAATCTTTCGAATGTACTTTATCTGTTTAAGGATCTTTTTATGTTTCACTATTTTTTTCCTGTTTCACTCAGTACTTCTTTATCTGTAAGACTTATCTGAATATTGTTTACTCCAAATTAATCATTATATTTTTAATAGGTGTTTCTTTTTGGGTCCGGATGTACAAAGGACCACTTAATATAGTTTTGTAAATTTCTTTTAATAACGGTTAAAAATTGTTTGAGGAGGTCTTTCATCTTCTCTTTTCTTATGAAGGGTTGAGTAACATACTCCGGTCATAACGGGAATATACTTTTGGTCTACTTTCGTAGTATCTTATTTTGAAGTCTGGTTATAGATAATACTTATACTTACGTTTTTAGGAGGTTTTTATGATGGTTTGGTTTAGGAATTTGTATATTTTTTCTTAATATGTGGTGCTGGTCGACCCTTA
Organism: Capra ibex; assembly: GCA_006410555.1. Classification (NCBI taxonomy): domain Eukaryota; kingdom Metazoa; phylum Chordata; class Mammalia; order Artiodactyla; family Bovidae; genus Capra; species Capra ibex. The sequence continues at coordinate 739,398 of SJYO01050114.1, read as the reverse complement.
AAAAGGGGTTCTTACGTTCTAACCAAATTGTAGACAAATAGATATTATTGTAGATATTAATTAATATATTTAAGTATATTATATGATATAGTTATCAATTTTTAATTTTTGGTATTCTAGTGGAGTTATCTACATCTTTTTCGTAAACTGTTGTAGTTTGTGACAACGTAATATTTTTTTCGTAAGTTGTTTGTTCCTTATCTCCCTTTGAAAAAGTGAGACTATCTTCCGTAGATACTTATGGGTGTCGACCATAGTAAGAGTCACAACTTTCTAACCTACGAAAGGGAGATTTTAGTCCTTGTTCTGTTTTTAAAAGTAAGAAGGGTGAAGATAAGCTTTAAAATGACCTCCGAGATCAGTCCCGTTAATTCGTTCTTACTTACTATAAATTTTTTCTTACTATGTCTTCTACCCTTTCTTTCATTTTGATAAACATAAACATACAGTATTAGAAAGTGTATCTTTTCGGATTCCTTGGAGTTTTCTTTTTTTTTTTTGGACTATTTACTCAGACGTTTGAACATCTATACAAGTTATACTTTTTTAGATTACATAAAGATATATGAAGTTACTTATTACGTTTTTAATTAATTCTTTCGTTAAGGTATCGTAGTTCTTCTTTTTATGTGAGTCTTTATGTAAAATTGTCTCATTTACACTTTGAACATTAGACTTTTGATGTTTTGTGACAGTCTTCTTTAATTTGTTCTAGCTTTACCTTTCTATAGAATGCAAGTACCGAGTCTCGGGATTAATTACCGTCACGAGGGGGTTGTCTAGATATCTGAGGTGGGTCAGGGATGGTCTTATGGTGACCAAAGAAGAACCTTTAACTCTTCGACTAGAATTTTAGATAAACCTTTTAGTTTTTTTGGTCTTATTGGTCTTATGAAACTTTTTCTCTTTGTTTCGACCTATTAAGTCTGAAGGATTAGAGTTTTAAATGGTCTTTCGTCGTAATTAGTTCTGTTACACTATGATTATTACTTTTGTCTGTATATCTATTTACCTTATTTTAACTGTCAGGCATATAGATACAAGTCAACGAAAAACTGTTCCTACGATTCCGGTAAGTCATCCCTTTCTTATTCTAATTCTTCATTTCGTTTTAATTTTCTTATTTGTCTTTAAGGTCAAACGTCAATATATCAAACTGTACGACCATTCTAGTTTCTTACCTTTACAGACCTTCCCTCAACCTATATGTCCCGAACTTAAATCTCGTAAGTCCGACCTATATTAAAACGTAAAGTAGTTAGTCTATCATTAACTCTAGTAGACATGAAAAGTTGTAATAATGATTAAGAAACAAGGTCTTAAAAGAGTATCGGTGAAAGGAGTAGATTCTACCACGTATCGTCCAAGAATGAGAAGAGGGAAGAGAAGTAAGGACTGGTAAATGGGCGGATGGGAGAGATCAAATCTAGTGTTTCTAGGGAAGGAGGTACTCTTGGTACACTAAGGACCGATCTTTACCGAATTGAAGTTTCCCCTAAGGTGCTCTTTAAGGTGATCTAAAGTGATTTTTCCAGAGGAACTCCTTTGAAGAACTTTGTACATGGTATTTATGAACACACGTACGATTCGACGAAGTCAGTACAGGTTGAGAAACGTTGGGATACTTGACATCGGGTGGTCCGAGGAGACAGACACTTTAAGAGGTCCGTTCTTATCACCTCACCCAACGGTACGTGAGGAGATCCCCTAGAAGGGTTGGGTCCCTACCTTGGGTTCAGAGAATACAGAGGACGTAACAATCCACCCAAGAAATGGTGATCGTGGTGGACCCTTCTGTCATAGAATGTACGATTTGTCATTTAAGGACGCAGACGGTAGGAAAGAGTGTAAAAGAAATTCGTAACAAATCGTCTGGCTTGAGGGCTAAGTCATCAAGTTTCTTCTGTCTTACGACAATTTAAAACGGTAACTGTGTTCAATCTTTAGTAGTATTACCTTTGTGATCTTTAAAGATTGTTTAGATTCAAGAGCCGGTTTTCAATTTGTTAAGCGTCCATGAAATGGTTTTATGAGGGATTTAGGAATCTAACGTTTACACCTCTCATTCTATTATATATACTTTTTCGTCATAGTCTATAGATGTCGGAATGTTATAACGTCAATTTGTTATAACGATCATTTCAAATTGACAGTCATTACTAAACAAATTAAAGATCTGGGTAACTAGTCACAATTTACTACTTTCTTTATGAGAGTTTCCTTTAGTTGTATCAATGACCAATTAGCAAAAATAGACCATAAACCCAAAGTGTTTGTTCTGGAATCACCACTCTTTTACACACATAACGAAAATGGTCCATAGATCATATGTCCAACACGATCACCATTTCTTAGGTGGACGGTTTCGTCCATCTACATTTTCTGCACCCTAGTTAGGGACCTAACCCTTCTAAGGAACCTCCTCCTTTACCGTTGGGTGAGGACATAAGAACGGACCTCTTAGGGTACCTGTCTTCTCGGACCGTCCGATGTCAGATATCCCAGCTTGTCTCCACCTGTGTTGACTTCGTTGAATCGTGTGTGTGTCATATATCAAATAAATGTTATTTATGAAAGAATCATAAGTTTATAACTATCAAATAATACACAATCTTTAGTTTGATAAAAGAAAAAAAGGAGAGTAAAAGGGTAGACGGAGGAGTTGGTAGAACTCTTCATCCATAACAATAGAAGTAAAGTGTCAATTTTTGTAACGTAGATTCTCTAGTTCACTAATTCAGTTCCGGTGTGTCAATTTTCATCAGGCAGGTTCCGACATAAAATACGGGAGACTCAGGTCTAGGTCTTCAGGAAAGGTAGATGGTACACATCATTGAAAAGTAAGAGAAGTGGTATATAAATAAATGTCAGTTAATTTTATTGGTACGGGTATTAAGAGTAGGACAGTATATTAAAATAAAAGAAATTAGGAGTCATTTTAGGAGTCATATGGTAATTGTCATCTGAAAGATTGGAGTAAAAACGACTCCAGAGACTTGATGGAGGTCATAAAAGATCAGGAGGAAAGAAGAAAAAAAGAGTTGAAACGGATGATGACGTTTTACAATAGGGTAACTTCACACAAATTTTTTAATCCATTTGTGATTTGAGAAACTACTGAGTCCTAGGATCTGTTTTAGTGTGTAAGTGAGTTGAAGTATGATCGGTCGGTCAATTACCGAGGACCCTGGTTCACTTCACTTTCAGTGAGTCAGCACAGGTTGAGTAACACTGAGGTACCTAATATGTCAGGTACTTTAAGAAGTCCGGTCTTATGACCTCACCCATCGGCAAGGGAGGAGGTCCCCTAGAAGGGTTGGGTCCCTAGTTTGGGTCCAGAGGGTGTAACGTCCGTCTAAGAAATGACCGACTCGGTGTTCCCTTCGGGAGAACCCCGGTTTTATTTGTCGTTTATTGAACCCGGTCGGGAACTATAGATGTACACGGTCCGTGCAAAGACACACGTATACACGGACACACACACACACACACACACACACACACACACACACACTAAAGAGAGTAGGAGTACCGGTGATATAAGGTCTATTTCTTTGGTCCAGAGTCTTGTGTTAGAGGACTAGTGTCTCGGTCGTGTATTGTCTCAGTCTTGAGTTTGGGACTGACACGGTAGCTGACACGAGAGACGAGATATTGTCTTTGGGAGTTTCACTTTCACTTTCAGTGAGTCATCACAGGTTGAGAAACGTTTGGGTGTCTGATATGTCAGGAACCTTAAGAGGTCCGGTCTTATAACCACACCCATCGGAAAGGGAGGAGGTCCCCTAGAAGGGTTGGGTCCTTAGTTTGGGTCCAGAGGACGTAACGTCCGTCTAAGAAATGGTGGACTCGGTGTTCCCTTCGGGTTCTTATGACCTCACCCATCGGATAGGGAAGAGGTCCCTTAGAAGGGTTAGGTCCTTAGGTTGACCCCAGAGGACGTAGCGTCCGCCTAAGGAATGGTTGACTCGATGGTCCCTTCACTTTAGGGGTTTATGGACAGGTTTTTGGTTCCCTATCTAGTAGTGTTTCAAAAGTAATCAGGTGTCTTTATATTTTATCGTGTTATTTCTGTATCCTCCTACACTAGACCCAGTCATAATAACCGTTCTTGGTAGAAAAGAAGACTCCAATACAAAAAAGACGGAAAAAATCATAATTTCAAAGAAAAAATTACTTTACTACTACTTTTATCCACTATTAATAATAAAACTACCAATTACCATTACAAGAATAAACCATTTTACTCTTCATCAAATTGGGATACAATTGACGTATTCCGGTAGATGTGTCACAGATATATTCTCCGGGTTTACTTTATATACAATAGTCGATTAGAATTTTACACCCGAAGGGATTAGCGAAACCGGGACCTACTATTCCTTAGGTGGACGTAAAGTCCCAAGTCAGAAACTCAGTCCTTCCAGGCGACCTCTTTCTTTACCAATGGGTGAGGTTGTAGGCTCCTGGTGTACCAAATACACAGTCTGACTAAGAAATTGTATCTAAAATAACTATGAGGTTTTTCTATGAGAAACTTTTCGTCAATATCTCCTTCCCCGTTCTCCCGTCTCTGCGTCAACCGTCTTTCCCTCTCCCTGATTCACCATCTTCCCTACTTTTTTTCTTTTTACTAAAGTGTCCAAACGGTTGTAAAAACGGATACAAAAGTATTTACATTAACTTTTAATTTTAAGAGTCGACCTATAGTGAACAGGTTTTAAAGACGACTTTAACATAAATGTATATTATAATAATTGAGGTAATAGGAGAGTTGTCTATCTATATATTCTAAAATCTACAGTGGTGACGGGAATCGTTTGATTCGTATGTGTAAATTTTTTTTTTTCTTTCTAGTGAAAAAGTTTAGATAACCTAAAAAGAAAAAACAACAACCTAATTATCAGTAGTAAAAGAACTTTTGGATAAGGTATAATAAATTTACCAAAAAGATAAGAGTTCTTTTCTAGAAGTGAGAGAGGAAACTATGAAAGGTCTAAAGAATCATACTCGTCTAGAGTCAAACATTATCCGAAGGGATGTCTGTAAGAAACCGGTCAGTGAACAAACCTTGACTCTTGTGTAAAACGACATTTTACTACATTTACACCTACTTCAAGAATTTTAGTGAGTATTTACAAATTGCGTGTGTTTCCATTCCGTATCGAGATTAATATTATCGAGTCGGGGATGAGGAAATAAGTCCTGTCTGCTTTTTCCTTCACCTATACTTTCCGTAAAGTGATAAATGGGGACTCGAATCCCCAACTGTAATTTGTTTCTTAAGTTTTACAGTGTAAGGGACCATAGGGGGTGGTGCAGAGAGACATACAGATGTCTGTACGGTTGTGGAAAGCCAGGGAAACAAGAAGGACAAAGTAGGGAACGGGTTTTATAAAATTCGTAATCTTAATGGGAGGAGTATGCGAGGTCATTATCGTAGGCAAAGGAGTTAAGTTGACAAAGTCCCTTCACTCTCTTCTCTTGGATCATTCGTGACCAATTACACATTTGTTGGCGTGAGGGTGAAACTTGGTCCCTGAGATCTAAAGTTTGTGACCTTGTTTCGTTTGTTCTCTTTAGGTTCGGGACCACTCCGTTATACGGGTCGACAGGAAAGGGGGTGAGCAAGGGAGTGATGTCAGGACTGTGGAACGTCGTGAGGAGGACTATCGTATCTGTGAGGAATGACCGTGAAGACTACTGTTTTGTACCGTTACCAAAGGTACAAATAAACACATTGAGTGTATCGATCCCAAAGGGGAGCCGGACGACCTTCCAAGATTACTGTGAGAACCTTTCCCTTAAACCTGAAGGTCCTCAATTGAAGGTGAAAAGAGGAGTTATGGGTCGTTTCGTAGAGTTGGTGTTCAGTCAAAGTTGGACTTATAAGGAAGGGGCCCAAACTAGATGATTCATAGTACTCTCGAGACAGGGGACGGACCCATCAGTATCGGCACACTCTCCGTGTAAAGTCCTCTTCGCCGACACTAACGACGACGTCCTTTGAGGGTCACCGGGTCCGTGGTCCTCTTTGACAAACTGGAAGACCACCCTTTACTCATCCCACAGATGGATCTCTTACAGGGGTGACCCTCGAGGTACGACTACTTCTTCCCTGAAAGAGTGTGAAATTTACTTCAGAAGAACTTCCCTTCTCTCGGACGAGACGGATGTACGACTCGAGTAGGTTCAGTATGACCAAGTATACTCAGTGTTAGAGAAATGTTCCCTATTAAATCTCTCAATGATTTCTCTACATAATTAGTCAGAAGTCTCAATAGTGACGTACCATCAACACTCAAGTCTTTTTGTTTGGATTAGATGAAAAACTAATCAACATATTAGAAAGATCCTTTGTTAATCTTACAAAATTTTCGTCTTATAGACAATAAGGTCTGAAAGAGTGAAGAACAGAAATAGATAACTAGTAAGTGTGTAAACAAAGGAACAAATAAGTAAGTAGCACGCAGTAAACAAGTTAGGGAAGAGACGTATCGTGTTTCGAGGAATGACCGTGAAGACTACTGTTTGGTACCGTTACCAATTACTTTCGGAGGCACTTCCCGAAAGTTGACAAACCACTCGGTCCTTTAAGTATGTACCTCCCATTCTCTCTCTCTTTAATGTTATCATTTTTTGTTCGTGACTTTTATTCACATCTAAAGGGTAACTTTTCGTCATTAAAAAGTAATATCTTTATACTAGAATATTAAGATTTGTTATATTGATTCAGATTTGTTGTATAGACCGTTAAACGAATTTTTTTATAGATCTCGTTTACTGAGGGTTTGATCACAGGTGTCTTAGAGACGTTGGACCCTTTCATTACCGTCTTACACACACACACACTCTCTCTCTCTGTCGTCTCTTTGTCTCTCTGTCTCCTCTAGGTTTCATTTAGTATTCAGTTGGGACCGATTTATGTGGGTTGATCGTGCTGCAGGAGATGTTAGTTACTTATGGAGTACAAATATAATAAACGTTTTATTATAAAGAATGTCAATGCTACTTGCTTTTTCCTTTTACCTTTTTCTGATAGGTTTCTCATGACTTCTTCTTAAAAGTCCTCAGTTACCGGTTTATCTACGTCGACATCTTAATTTACCACTCACAAAGGTACTTTGTGAAAGAAACATCTTTAACATTGTTAAAGACCCGAAACGAAATTGTATTGACTTTTACCTAAAGGCTTACCCTCAGGAACCAAGAATAAAAAACCCCGGGACTCAGGGAATATTTAAATCAATTGGTCTAATTGGTGGTCTTTTTCATATTTTTCAGACGGTAATACCCAGACAGAAATGTTTACCTTTCAAATTTTTCATATCGAAGTCAGGTAATCGGTCAATGTAGTATTTCCGGTAGATCAGTTTTGGCGGAAAAAGTAGAAATTTTACACGTATAAGAGTTGGAAGGGTGACTCTTATTTACGGGAAGGGGTAAGATAGTGGGTCGAAGACTTTAAACTGTGTATCGACACTTTCAACTTAACTTGACCCAACTTATTCAAATTAACTTAGAAACCTAGTCAGTCAGTTGCGCAAGAAGAACTCACAAATCGTGTCTCGACCTGGGACAACTCTTTACGTTTCCGTTGAAGTCCATGGCAGAGACGGGAGTACCTTACCAATCAGAGAAACCCTTTACGGGGAGGTAGGTTGTGTCTACTTTAATGATCTTTAGTTCATATTAAATCATGACTTAACAACACCATCAGAAGGGTTATTAACGTTCTCCACTAGACTCTTTCTTTTTTAGTTTTGTCCGTAGGCAACCACATCTAAAGCACTACCCTGAAGGCGGCCTAAAATTTCTTGCCGATCTAAAAACTGAGCCCTTTCTTTTTCAACGCCCACCTAAAGGGCCTACCCTCGTCGGACTCCTCTCCGTGTCTCGCGGGGACCGCACCGTCTCTCTTACTACTCTCTACTGACCGTTCAATCCCCACAGCCTAAGGTCCCGACTCTCTCTCGACACGACTCCCAATCGGTTAACGGGGGACCGTGTAAAGAACAAAGAGAAGCCAGGGGGGAGCTCTTTCAATGTTGACGTGCCGGTAGGGTAGATAGTTAACAGTTCAGGAAAAGTCATTGGTATTAAAGTAGAAACAGAGAAAATCCGATGTAAATGAAGAAAAGCCCTGGGTTTCGTATGTTTATACTATGTCTCTTCCTTCTGCACCAATCACACGACTTTAGATCAAGGACCTAACCAACGATTTATCGTTTCAGATCAGAAAGGATTTTTTACTTCTACTGACTCTCGACCTAGACTCCTGACCTAGAATTCCTGATTTAGCCTTGAGTCCAATGTATAAGAAGGGTACCGGAAGTTAAGATTCCCATTAAAGCTTAAGTAACTTTTTTAATACGAAGATTTGTCAAAGAGTCAAAACCTAAGTCTTAAAATTTGGTTTACCCCTTAATAATATGTAAGTCGAAGTGTGTTTTAGTCTTAGTTGTGTCACGTTGAGAAGTCAATCTATACGTAGTAAAAAAAAGGAGTGATTATGTGACTCCGTTTAACTAGTCAAACCAAAAATAAAGGTCCTTCTTCGGATGAACACCTAAAAGACTACACATAATATTAAGAAAATTATCCTTTATCGTAATGGTGTGTTTAATATAATTAAGATATGTTCGGAAAAACCAGAATTGTAAACGATACTACCTATATTTACATAGACAGAAATTGGTATAGTGTCTGACGTATGACATATTCAAAACAAAGAGTAACAAACACACAAACAAACACACAAACAAACTGAGATACACACGAGTGACCAGAAACTTCATCCAATATTACCCGTTTAGATGAGTTTACCTAAGAGTATGATCCATTCTCTACCCGTAAAACGTTGTTGTTCTTTTAAAAATTGTTTTCGGTTATTTTTACAACATATTCTAGTTAGGTCATAAAGAGAAATCAATTACCAATGGTCGAAGATAGTGTGAAACTATTGTTTAAGACACATGAAATATCTTTTGAGTTTGGAACTCTATCATAGTACTTATAAGTCTGAGTCTTCTTTATTATAATTAAGTGAGAAAAAGGAGGAAGGACTTTTATTTTACAGAAGTTACTTTGACAGAAATCGGAAAGATTCTTCCGGAGAAGACTGATCGAAAAGTAGACTCCTTCAAACAGAAAACGAAATCAAAAAAAATAAAGTTCGATTAATAAAAAAAGATGGATCAGTAATCATGTCTATTTTATGTCGGCAGTAAGAATAAAAAAATAGAATATAAAATCATCAAGATGAAATTTTGTAACTATTTAATTTAACTCCTACTAAGTTTCGTTACCTTTCTATAGGGTATAAGAATCTAACCTTCATAATTATAATAATTTTACCGGAATGATGGGTTGTGTTTGATGTCTAAATTACGTTAGGGATAGTTTAATGGGTACTGTAAAAAGTGTTTTGATCTTGTTTATTAGAATTTTAAATATGTCTTGGTGCTTTCTGGGTCTGAACACTTTCGTTAGGACTCCCTTTTCTTATTTCGATCTCCGTATTAGGAGGGTCTGAAGTCTTTTATTATGTTTCGGTTTCATTAGTTTTGTCGTCCCATGACCGTGTTTCTGTCTCCATACCTAGTTACCTTGTCTTATCTTTCAGATCTTTATTTGGGTGTGTGGATGTCAGTTAATTAGAAATACCTCTATTCTTATATGTTACCTCTATTCTTTCAGAGAAGTCGTTTATCACAACCCTTTCGACCTGTTGGTGTATATTTAGTTACTACAGTCTTGTGAAGGAGTGTGGAATGCCCTAAGACATTCTCGAGTCAACCATTTCTTAGGCGGACGTCACACCCTCTGGGGTCGACCTAAGGACCCAACCCTTCTAGGGGACCTCTTCCCTATCCGATGGATGAGGTTATAAGAACCCGAAGGGAACACCGAGTCGACCATTTCTTAGGTGGACGTTACACCCTCTGGACCCAAGTTAGGGACCCAATCCTTCTAGGGGACCTCTTCCCTTTCCTATGGGTGAGGTCATAAAACCGGACCTCTTAAGGTTCCTCCAGCGTTTCTCAGCCTGTACTGACTCGCTTAAAGAGAAAGTGTGGGATGTGTTTTCATTTGAGTTTTACCGAATTTCTGAATTAATTTATATTCTATACTGTGGTATTTTGAAGATCTTCTCTTTTGTATCCGTTTTATAAGAGAATGTATTTATTATCGTTGTAAAAGAATCAAGTCAGAGAGTTTCTTTATCTTTATTTTCGTTTTTATTTGTTTACCCTGGATTAGTTTGACATTCGAAAACGTGTCGTTTCCTTCGGTATTGTTGTTTTCCTGTCGACCGTCTGACCCTCTTTTATGTGTCTGTTACTCTGGACTGTTCCCGAATTAAACGTTTTATATGTTCGTCGAGTATGCTGAGTTATTGTTTCTTTGTCTTGGTTTAGTTTTTTACTTGTCTTCTGAATTTATCTGTACAGAGATTTCTTCTGTATGTCTAACGGTTATTTTAACGAGTTGAAGCGATTAATTATCTCTTTACGTTTAGTTTTGACGTTATTCGATAGTGGAGTGTGTCCAGTCTTACTGGTAGTAATTTTCCGATATTTGTTATATACGACTTCTTTTACACCTCTTTTCTCTTGTAAGAATGTAACAACCACCCTCACATTCAACCACGTCGGTGATCCTTTTTGGTGTATCTCCAAGGAGTTTTTTGACTTTTATCTCAACGGTATACTAGATCGTTAGGGTGAGGACCCGTATATAGACCTCTTTTGAGATTAAATTTTTCTGTAAACGTTAGGTTGCAAATATCATCGTGATAAGTGTTATCGGTTGTGTACCTTCGTCGAATTTACAGGTGGTCGTCTACTTACCTATTTCGTCTATATTTGCATGTTACCTTATGGTGAGCCGATATGTGCTTACTTCATTGCAATAAACGTCGTCGCACCTACCTGGATCTCTAATAGTGTGATTCACTTTATTCAGTATTCCTCTTTCTGTTTATGGCGTGCTATAGTGAATATACACTTTAGATTTCATACTATGTTTACTTAAATAAATGTTTTGTCTTTGTCTGAGTGTCCGTATCTTTTGTTCGAATACTAATGGTTGTCGCTTTCCGTCCCCTTCCTATTTAATCCTCAAACCTTAATCGTCGATGTTTGTTTATAAATAATAAAGTCGTTCCGGGATGATATATCATATCCCTTAATATAAGTTATAGGACATTATTAGGTATTACTTTTGTCTATACTTTTTATTATACATTATGAATATACATATTTTGACTTGGTGAAACGATATGTAGTCTTAAATTATGTCGTAACATTTAGTTGGTATGAAGTAAAAAGAAATTACACTGAGTCCCTTGAGTTTGTCCCCGAGACACCGTCCGACTTCCCACCCTACCCCTCCCTCCACCCTCCCTCCAAGTCCTCCCTCCCCTGTACCCACATGGATACGACTAAGAACAACTACATACTGTCTCTTGGTGTTTTAAGACACTTCGTTAATAGGAAGTTAATTTTTTTGACAAAAATTTTTCATCAAGATTTTAATCTACTATTTTATATCAATCGTATAAAGTACCTGACGGTCCTTGTCGATGTCATAAGTTATCTGTGATCAATATTAAAATAATAATAAATAATTTAAACAAAGTATACGAGTGATTTTTCTGAATTATCATTCTTCCCTACCCTGTCAATGAGTTCCCATGAGATTCGAAAGGTATACCAAAGGTAATGACTTTCACCGATAAATGTCGGTTGATCTGACAACTGCTGTTTTAGACCATAGGGACTAAAGGTTACAGTTGACTGAGGTGTCTCATTTTTGTTCAGTGAAAACGTTTTTGCCAGTCGACTCCTTGTGAATTATAGTTATGCGTTCTTCCCCTTTGTCAGACTGTAGAGGAGTTTTGTGTCTTGTATCTCTATGGTGTATTGGGTCGTTAACGTGAGGATCCACCACCACCACCACCACCACCACCACAAACCGACGATTCAACACAGACTGAGAAAACGTTGGGGTACCTGACTTCTGACGGTCCGAGGTTCATCCATATATGGATACTCTTCACTTTTATATACAGGTGTGTCTTCGCACGTGTGCCTCCACGTGTCGTCGTAACGGGGATTGTCGGTTTTACACCCTCGCGTCCGTAGTGTACTACTTACCTGAAAAATTTAGACCTTTTAAGTGTATAACCTAATAATAAACTGTTAATTTTTTTGGTGATTATGTGTAATGTTATACTCATTTTAAACTTTTGGAATACGATTCACTTTTTTCAGTGTGTGTATTCCGTGACTCTACGTGTATTCCGTGACTCTGCGTGTTTTCCGTCTCTTATACCGTACTAAGATACACATACTCTACAAGTCTCTACGTCCCTTGATTAGAGACGACCAGTCTTCGACCTCTTTCCCCCACACCTACACTGAGGATAGTGCATACTCGGTGATGTCCACTACCAACGTGTTTAGACACTTATATGACTTTCGGTAATTTAACACGTGGAATTCACTTACCTAACATTCCATACACTTAATATAGAGTTATTTGGACAATATAAAAAACTTTATTATTCGTTCCTCTAGTTCCATCACACTTCTGCACACGTCCGGCACGGCCGACTGACAGACACCGGCCTTTGGGTGTCGTCGCTTCGAAACCGGACTTCCGCACACCACGACTCGTGTCGTACGTTCCACAGGTGGAACGCCGGTGACGATCGGGACGCACACAGGCCACATCTGTGAAGTGGTTTCTTTGCTTACAATGCCCCACGTTTTACTCACACGAGACTCCGGACGGACTGACTTAAGTTTGGGGTCTAGACAGTAGAAATCGGAACACTATAACCAGTTCAAGGGATTACAGAATCAAAGGAGGAAACATTTTAATGTCATTCTTATTAAGAATGGAGTGACCCTATAAATCTCCGAATTTATAGACTCAGTTTTATACACCTTGAGATCTGTCGGGTATATTCCTGAGATTTTGACAGCGAAAACTTTGTTAATCTTAATTAAAACAAAACTCTATAAAATCTCTGAAACATTAATAGGGAACACTATCGACTCGTTATCATGGTGTTTCTAACTATTGGTCACTGGACTTTAAAAAGAAAGGGTTTAAGGTTTAACTTAATTAGAAGTTTATTATATGACTGACACCAATTGGGGGTAGGTGGTTTTCCTTAAGAATGTTTAGGAATAGGGAAAAACTCATTCCATTTATCAACATAAAACATTTCTATATCAGAGAGATTTCGTGTCCTTTTTCACTAAAACAAACACAGTCTTGATTGAGTCTTATAAATGTAGGAGTAGACTTTCTCCTTAAAACACGTCTTCATCAAATATTGTATATAACGAGTGAACAAAAGTTCTAGTCAGACAAGTAAGTGAGTCAACACAGGTTGAGAAACGTTGGGGTGCTTGGCGTCGTACGGTCCGAAGGAACAGGTAGTGGTTGAGGGTCTCGAACAAGTTTGAGTATACAGGTAACTCAGTCACTACGGTAGGTTGGTAGAGTAGGAGACAGTAGGGGAAGAGGACGGAAGTCAGAAAGGTTCGTAGTCCCAGAAAAGGCTACTCAGTCGAGAAGGGTAGTTCACCGGTTTCACAACCTCAAAGTCGAAGTCGTAGTCGGGAAGATTACTTATAAGTCCTGACTAAAGGAAATCCTACCTGACCAACCTAGAGGAACGTCAGGTTCCCTCAGAGTTCTCAGAAGAGGTTGTGGTGTCAAGTTTTCGTAGTTAAGTAGCCACGAGTCGAAAGAAATATCAGGTTGAAAGTGTAGGTGTGTACTGATCACCTTTTTGGTGTCGAATCTGATCTACTAAGAAACAAACGTTTCATTACAGAGACGAAAAAATTATACGACAGATTTAAACAGTATCGAAAAGAAGGTTCCTCGTTCGTAGAAAATTAAAGTACCGACGTCAGTGGTACACGTCACTAAAACCTCGGGTCTTTTTATTTCAGACAGTGACAAAGGTAACGAAGGGGCAGATAAACGGTACTTCACTACCCTCGTCTACGGTACTAGAACCATAAAACTTACAACTCAACATTCGGTTGGAAAAGTGAAAGGAGAAAGTGAAAGTAGTTCCCCGAGAAATCAAAGAGAAGTGAAAGACGGTATTGCCACCACCGGTACCCGTATGGACTTCAATAACTATAAAGAAGACCGTTAGAACTAGGGTCGAACACGAAGTAGGTCGAGTCTCAAAGAGTACTACATGAGACGTATCTTCAATTTATTCGTTCCACTCTTATGTGTCGGAACTACATGGGGAAAGGGATAAACCTTGGTCAGACAACAAAATACAGACCAAGGTTGACAACGAAGAACTGGACGTAGTCTAAAGAGTCCTTCGTCCATTCCCCCAGACCATAGAGATAGAGAAAGTCTTAAAAGGTGTCAAACAACACTAGGTATTTCAGTTTCAGAAATCACGTCAGTTACTTCATCTTCATCTACAAAAAGACCTTATGTCACAAAAGTCTTATTGTCACTTTTTTACAAACCAATTTATTCTCAAAACTGGTTTCACACTTAGTTGACGAAGAAAACTTTAGTTCTCCTTCGTCTTGTCTCAAATTAAAGACTACAGGAGACACATAACAGGATAATTGGAGAAATATTACTAAAGACCCACCGGAACCTTTCGTGGTCTTTCCGACGATTTCCTGTTTACCTAGTGGACCCACCCCTCGAAGGGATTGTCTAGTCGTAATTTAAAAGACACCGACCTTGGTTCGAGAGAAGGTCAATCGGACCACACTTTACCACCTGAGTTGAAACGGTACAGGAGACAAGAAAAAGTTTACAAATAAGTCTTTGCAGAACCTGAAGATAAAGTGTACCATCTACTGTCTACTTGATGTCGAAAATTAGACCTTAACACACACTATACAAATTTTACACAGTGTCCCAAAACTTCTCGAAAGTAAATATACAGTAAGTGTAAAGGAGAAATAAGGACGAAAATGAGTAAGGAAGATAACTTCCCAAATACGCTTATAAACATCGAGTTTAAAGGGTCACTCACTTTTACGGATTACGAACAGTTGCCCAACCTCAAAATCTAAGAGTAATGTCAGTTTCGATACCAAAGAGGTCATCAGTGCACGTCTACACTCTCGACCAGGTATTTCTTTCGACTCGGGGTTTCTTAACTACGAAAACTTAACACCACGACCTCTTCTGAGAACTCTCAGGGAACCTGACGTTCCTCTAGTTTGGTCAGTCACGACTTTTTTTAGTTGGGTCTTATAAGTAACCTTCCTGACTACGACTTTACCTTCGAGGTTATGAAACCGGTGGACTACACTTATCGACTGAGTGACCTTTTCTAAGACTCCGACCCTTTATAACTTCCGTATTCCTCTTACTCCACCATCTCCTACTCCAACCAATCTCTCGTAGTGGTGGAGTTACCTGAACTCAAACTCGATCGAGACCCTCTATCATTTGTCTCCTCGGGCTGTACGAGGTCAGGTACCCCAGTGTCTCAGTCTGTGTTAAATCACTGACTTATCGTTGTTGTTTTACCTAGTATCTTTTCAGACCCGGTTTTCCAAGAGACACAGAGACAGGATGTCCAGACTGATCCGGATTTGTCATAGAAGACTAATAGAAGGTCGACCACTTGAACAGAAACCAGAGTAAGAGTAGGGGTTCACCGAACAGTTCTACCACTCCGATTTCCCGGAGGAGAATACGATTTTTGACGTATTAGAGACGGAACGACAGTGTCGAATCTTAGAACCTTAACTTTATTTCGTCTTAACCTTCGTACGACCATTCATTCCATCTCATCCTTTAATCAGTCACTGAAACCCTACGAAGATTTCCTGGATAGGAGTAAAAATTGGAGAATAGGTAATTAGAATTAGGTTATATGAAAGGAAGTAAGTTATACAGGAAAATTTACCAACCCCTATTTTAATTTAGAAACGATGTGTTACGTCGTATAACAAAGATGTTCATCTCCCTCTCTAGTCTTTCTTTTGTCAACGTTTTCTGGTTAATTCTTTCCATTGTAAATTTAGGTAAAATCTAGTAGATGTCACTACCCTCTTTTAGTTCAGATACATTTATCGATCATTAAACAAATAAGAACCTTTTAAGATCCGGACATTATGTTTCATTTATTACACTTGAGAACTCCAACCCACAAGTGTCGACGGAGTCATCCCCTACCCTGTAGTTTTCAGGAGAATTTCGTGTAATGTGTACTTAGTGAACGTCGAGTCAGGGGAAACTCACGTCGTACAGCAAGGTAATTTGAAACCCGTATAAAGGCATATACTTAACCGTTAAAGACTTTCAATTATGAAAAAGTTGTCAAATAAAACTTTCTGAAAGTCAAGTCAAGTCAAGTGAGTAAGTCAGTACAGGCTGAGAAACGCTGGGGTACTTGACGTCGTGCGGTCCGGAGGGACAGGTAGTGGTTGAGCACGTCAAATGGGTTTGAGTACAGGTAGCTCAGTCACTACGGTAGGTTGGTAGAGTAGGAGACAGTAGGGGAAGAGGCGGACGGGAGTTAGAAAGGGTCGTAGTGCCAGAAAAGTTTACTCAGTCGAGAAGCGTAGTTCACCGGTTTCATAACCTCAAAGTCAAAGTCGTAGTCAGAAAGGTTACTTATAAGTCCTGACTAGAGGAAATCCCACCTCACCAACCTAGAGGAACGTCAGGTTCCCTGAGAGTTCTGAGAAGAGGTTGTGATGTCAAGTTTTCGTAGTCAAAAAGCCGCGAGTCGAAAGAAATATCAGGTTGAGAGTGTAGGTATGTACTGATGACCTTTTTGGTATCGGAACTGATCTGCCTAGAAACAACCGTTTCATTACACAGACGAAAAATTATGCGACAGATCCAACCAGTATTGAAAGGAAGGTTCCTCATTCGTAGAAAAGTAAAGTACCGAAGTCAGTGGTAGACGGCACTAAAACCTCGGGTTTTTTATTTCAGTCGGTGACAAAGGGGTAGATAAACGGTACTTCACTACCCTGGTCTACGGTACCAGAAGCAAAAGACTTACAACTCGAAATTCGGTTGAAAAAGTGAGAGGAGAAAGTGAAAGTAGTGTTCCGAGAAATCAAGAAGAAGTGAAATGGGGAAGGGATTTTATGAAGTAGAGGTGTTTATTAAGTCAGAAAAAACTTCCGAGATCGATAGGGTAGTAGTGGGAGTCCTAAGTAAGAATTAAGTGATTTTTTTTATTCACAAACAAAAAACATTTGTGGTCAGATTCGAGTCGACGAAAGTTCACATTTGAAGACGGGAGATCCTCGAATGTAAGATTACCCTCTCTGTCAGTTATAAGTTTACCGATTTATTTAGAGTTATGTTACTTTCTGTAACTTTTATTAAACCTTTTATACATTTCGCCCTCTCTCATTTTTCCCACAACCTCGTGGTAAAATATTTTCGTTTACACCCCTTTCCTATGTGACTCAGTCCTTACAAGTACGTCGTTACACTCACTCCCTTCCGTCCTCTGTGCCCACAGAGATCCAAAGCCCATCTCCTTCGTCGTTCCCCTCCGGAACTCGATCCTTTCCCGGCCCGCACAAACTCCGTCTCGTCCTTCCGGTCCCACCGACGTCCGTCACCCTCTTCTCTTCATCTTTTCCGCTCCAGTCTCTCCTTCGGTCGGTGTGAGACGTCTCGGACACCCGGCGGATTCCTCTACCCGACGTGGGACTGCTCTTCCCACACTCTCCCGTGTGCTGCTAGAGTCCGAAGATTGCCAGTCAGACCGACGGCCGACCGTCATCCGGGCATCTTCGTATGCTCACCTACTCCCTGCGGTACGAGTATACCACCCTGTATGCGTACACCCTCGTACACTGCCTGTGGTCTGTCACCGTAAAGGGTCCCCCTCTACTGCTACCACGACTGGTTCCTCTCTCGGCACTTCTGTGATTCCTACCAGTCTGCCCTCCTTCCAAAGATCCTTCTCGGTTATTCTACGAGTCCTTTACGTATGGTATTTGTGTCACACTGTGGTGAAGTATGGGTGATTCTACCGAGATTAGTTTTGTTATCGTTCATGACTACTCCTACATATCTTTTACCTTGGGAGTTACGTCCATATAACATTTCACCGCGGACGTCGGTGGTCCTCGAACCTCCTTATCCCTTATCTTACTTACGATTACTCCTACCCCAAGAAAAACTCTACCTTCACAAGACTTTAGTCCGCCAATACTGGTTACGCGTTGAAACACTTATATGGGTTTTGGTGAATTGACATATGAAAATTTCTCACGTGAAGTACCAGACACTTAAGCATAACGTTGTTTCGACAATGAAATTTTTCTTATTATTTTCGGTTATCCTAAACGGGGGTGTCACGTACACCGAAATTCTTTTTCTTTCCCCAGTCCTTACTGAGATTCTAAACCCCCGATTCGTTTACACTCTTGCCACCATTTTACTCCCTCTAATCTCCTTCTTGTCCAAATACTTCCGACCTTTAGTCCTGACGTTAAAACTGAAACGACCCAAACTGAATGGATAGTTATGTAGGTCCCCCTACATAAGGTTCCCTTCTACAGACTAATCCATCATCTATATTTTTGAGCTCAAGTTCTTTCTTAAACCTCGGTCTATGGACCTTTAGTGTCTATTGGGAATGGAACGTCAAATGTTGGACGACTCCGGGAAAGGGGGGGTCTGATGGTGCTTTGGACCCATTTTACTTAATATTTTCTTATTTCTCCGTCTATTTTTACTAAGTTTCAAAAAATTAGTCCTAGATCACGAGTCAGATGATTAGGTAAGAAGAATGGGCAAAGTTCTTGTACCAAATTAAAAATTGTTCTCAAAAAATACAAAACTCCGAAAAAAAGGAACTATCAATGTAAAGAACCTTGTTTTTACTTTCGGATTTAGTATTTTTTTTTTTATGTGTTAGAATACCTAACGAGAAGACATTCTTTCAACAACCATAGGACCCTTAAATAAATTTTCCTTAAATAAATTTTGAGAATTTTTCAAAATTCTCAAAAATTTTTAGGTAAAACAAGAATATCACCTTCTTGAATGTAAACATTACAATGGTTCGGAATGTCTCTGCCGCTGATCGGTCCAGAGCTGGTGTAAAAAGACGGAAACGGACTTTTGGTTTCAGGGGTACAGAAATGGAGTCATAGGTTCAGTTGGAAATTCTGTTCGTAATCCGGACCTTTGAGTCGGGTCGGTAGTCACCTCGAGAGGTCATCCGGTCCTAAGGTTCCCGATCCTACTTGGGGTCTCTACGAGTGGGAGTGGGGACGGAGTCACAAACAAGGGTCGTGTGTTTAAGGATTGGACGAAAGTTGGGGTCTAGTGAACCGACCCCAGAGTCTTAATATAAGTCGTGGTCTCAAAAATTTCGTAGTAAAGTATGGATTAGAAGAACCTCTGAGTGTTATTGGGACTCTCTATAATAATGAAGGTGTCAGTGTGTCTATTCCGATCTTTACATACACTGACACATGTCTCTCATTTTAGTTACGATTGATTTAACGGTTACCTCCTTCTGTTCGGTTTGTACGATATCTTTGGGTTTAACCCCTTTTTTTTTTTAACCGTTCTCCCTTCCCTTTTCTCTGTCTTAAGGTCAAAAAAAAAATTACACCGTTCTCTCTTCCTTTATCTTTCCCTTAGAACCTAAAAGGAGGAATGTTTCCTTGAACTACAGACTAAGACTTCAGACTAAGTCATTATGAAAGGAAAGAAACCCTAACCTTACTTTTAACTGAAAAGGTCAGGACACCGGTGACGACTCAAAGGTTTAAACGACCGTATAACTCATGTCGTGAAAGTGTCGTAGTAGAAAGTCCTAAACTTGATCGAGTTGCCCTTAAGGTAGTGAAGGTGATCGAAACAAACATCACTACGAAAGATTCCGGGCGAACTGAAGTGTAAGGTTCTACAGACCGAGATCCACTCACTAGTGTGGTAGTACTAATAGACCCAGCACTTCTAGAAAAAATATGTCAAGAAGACACATTAGAACGGTGGAGAAGAATTATAGAAGACGAAGACAATCCAGGTCTGGTAAAGACAGGAAATAGTTCGGGAAGGAACGTACTTTACAAGGGAACCATAGGGATTAAAAGAACTTCTCTAAAGATCAGAAAGGGTAAGACAACAAAAGGAGATAAAAAAAAACGTGACTAGTGACTCTTTCCGAAAGAATAGAGAGGAACGATAAAAAACCTGGAGACGTAAGTCTACGAATATAGAAAAGAAAAGAAGAAACGAAAAGTGAATAGAAGAAAAGTGTCGATAAACATTCCGGAGGAGTCTGTCGGTAAATCGAAAAAACGTAAAGAAAAGGTACTCCTACCAGAACTGGGGACAGAGGACATGTCACAGTACTTGGAGGTAGGTATCAAGTAGTCCGTGAGATAGTCCAGATCAGGGAATCATTTCATTACGAGTTTTAAGAGGTTCGGTCCGAAGTCGTTATGCACTTGGCACTTGAAAGTCTACAAGTTTGACCAAAATCTTTTCCGTCTCCTTTGTCTCTAGTTTAACGGTTGTAGACGACCTAGTACCTTTTCCGTTCTCTCAAGGTCTTTTTGTAGATAAAGACGAAATAACTGTTACGGTTTCGGAAACTGACACACCTAGTGTTATTTGACACCTTTTAAGACTTTCTCTACCCTTAAGGTCTTGTGGACTGCACGGAGAACTCTTTGGATATACGTCCAGTCCTTCGTTGTCAAGCTTGACCTGTACCTTGTTATCTGACCAAGGTTTATCCTTTTCCTCATTCAGTTCCGACATATAAAAGTGGGACGAATAAATTGAATATACGTCTCATGTAGTACTCTTTGCGACTCGACCTTCTTCGTGTTCGACCTTAGTTCTAACGACCCTCTCTATAGTTATTGGAGTCTATGCGTCTACTGTGGTGGGAATACCGTCTTTCACTTCTCCTTGATTTTTCGGAGAACTACTTTCACTTTCTCCTCTCACTTTTTCAACCGAATTTCGAGTTGTAAGTCTTTTGCTTCTAGTACCGTAGACCAGCGTAGTGAAGTACCCTTTATCTACCCCTTTGTCACCTTTCTCACGGTCTGAAATAAAACCCCCCGAGGTTTTAGTGACGTCTAACACTAACGTTGGTACTTTAATTTTCTGCGAATGAGGAACCTTCCTTTCAATACTGGTTGGATCTATCGTATAAGTTTTCGTCTCTGTATTGTAACGGATGTTTCCAGGCAGATCAGTTCCGATACCAAAAAGGTCACCAGTACATACCTACACTTTCAACCTGAAAGTCACTTCTTTCGACTCGTGACTTCTTAACTACCCAAACTTGTCACCACAACTTCTTCTGAGAACTCTCAGGGAACCTGACGTTCCTCTAGGTTGGTCAGGTAAGATTTCCTCTAGTCGGGACCCACAAGTAACCTTCCTTACTACGATTTCGACTTAGAGGTTATGAAACCGGTGGAGTACACTTCTCAACTGAGTAACCTTTTCTGAGACTACGACCCTCCCTAACCCCCGTCCTCCTCTTCCGCTGTTGTCTCCTACTCTACCGACCTACCGTAGTGGTTGAGTTACCTGTACTCAAACTCACTTGAGGTCCTCTACCACTACCTGTCCCTCCGGACCACACGACGTCAAGTACCCCAGTGTTTCTCAGTCTGTGCTGACTCACTGACTTGACTTGACTTGACTTATGAAGGGACCACCGAGTCTGTCATTTCTTAGACGGACGTCACGCCCTCTGACCCAAGCTAGGGACCCAACCCTTCTAGGGACCTCCTCCTGAACCGTTGAGTAAGGCCATGAGAAAGAGCCTCTTAGGGTACCTGTCTCCTCGGACCGACCGATGTCAGGTACCCCACCTTTTCCCAGCCTGTACTAACTCGTGTCGTCGTCATTGTGAGATTTCACCAATTCGAATTGATAGTCCTAAGGGTGAAAGGAACTTGTGTTGGGGTATTGGTTAGAGAGAGAGTTATGGAGGGGCGTCATAGAGACAGAAAAGGGTCCAAGGTCTAGTTTAAATCAAACTTTCGGACTTTGGATCTATGCAACATACGTATACTTACCTTCAAAGTGATGTCACCTTCGTCCGAAGTTTGATGATGTCTTTCATTTCCGAAAAGACCTTTCGTGTAGTGTACTTTTTGAGATCGTTGCACTAAGATCTCAGAACGTTATCAAAAGAGACAGGAGTCGTGTAGTGGGGTTCCGAGACAGGAATAATGATACCTTTCTCCCACCTCTTACTAAATACTTAGTGAAAAAAGTAATTGAGTCCTATAAATAAATAAGTGAATATTCTTTTTCTCTGTGTGTATCAATCAGAAGGTCTTTTGATTCTATGACCGAGGTCCTATAAAAATGGAAGATCCCTTCAGTCAGATCCAAATACCGGAAGGGAAGATATTTAGTGACGTCGTGAATGTGAACTTGTTTGTAGAGTTCGTCGTTTTATGTTTCTTTTATATTACCTGATTTTTATTGACACACGTACGGGCGAACCCCGTTCAATACTTGTTATTCTAAGTTTTTCCGGTTTGTGATTGACGGTAAAGACTCCACGACTCTCGTTTTCACTTCATGAATTCGTACTAGGGACGTGTGTCGTGGTGGTTCCTCCACCCGTCTGGTGGATTCGGAGGGGAGACCGGGTTGGCACCGAGATGGGAATGGGAGTGGGGTGATCTCCCTGGTCGAACGGGGCTGAGTCTCTCCCTCGTTCCCTTGGCCAATGAACAAAAGTGAGAAAGTACGACTCAGGATTATTTAGGGACGGATTTAAAGAGTAGACCGGAGTAGTTAAAGATAACTGATTTCTCAGGTTCTTGGGTCCAGTCATTGTGGTACATATAGTACTTAATAACCAGAGTCTACTCCAGTGGATCGTTAGAGACCTCTATCGAGGATAATGATAGTTGTGCGTACCGTTTCGGTCACGTGGAAATAAGGGGAAAGGTCTAGGTACCCGGTGAGTACGGACCTGAGGTAAAGTAGGTTTTGTCTCGAGGACTACCCTTTCGATGACGGTCGAAGGGACTAAAGAGGGTCGTCACAAACCATCAACAGTCACAAGACCACAATGTACATAAGATAATTCAAATATATATTTATAAAGTAGGACGACGTTTACCATAAGAAAAAATAAGGTCAAAGGTTAATAAGAAACACTCATATATCTTTATGTCGACTAAAACCACATACTTAAAACCTAAGACACTGTGACGATTTAAATAAATAATGTTGAAAGTTCTCCAGATACAACGACGTGTAACACTCTTTTTCTTCTGTATTCTTACCCTTCTGACAATGACGGAAAATTTATATAATACGTAAATAAAAAATTATTAATATATTCACGAATAAATGGAGACTTTTTTAGTCTTGTCACGAAGAAATTCTGTAATATTAGATAATTATGGGGTGGTATCGTTGTGAAAGGTCTTCAAACTTTTGTAAAAGGTAAAAGTACTAATATCCTTTCTTGGACAAAGTCAATGTCTGTGATTGTGTCTCTCTACGCATTCGTATATCTCTCGAATACCGAAGTCAGAGTGTAAAGTCGACTCAGCTCTTATTTTGTTTGTTTGTTTGTTTTAGATTGAACGGATCTAGAATGTCGAAATAGGAGGAAGGGTTACCGGAGTTTTAAGACTTATTTACACTCGAGTGTTTATCTATTTGTTTGTTTTTGTTGTTTTTTTTCTGGTTAGATAAAGAGACGACAAAGAGTGGTTTGAGTCTTAAGTATAGGTAATAGATCTTTCTAGTAGTTTACCAACTCGATATTTTCGTTTAAAGGGTTTTGGTTTTGACTACGTTGGTTGACTCTTATGTGAGAAGTCAAGTCAAGTCAGGGAGTCAGTGTAGGTTGAGAAACGCTAGGGTACCTGACGTCGTATCGTCAGAAGGGACAGGTAGTGGTTTATGACCTCGGACTAGTTTAAGTACCGGTGGCTCAGCCACTACGGTAGGTTGGTAGAGTAGAGTAGGAGACAGTAGGGGAAGAGGAGGGTGGAAGTTAGAAAGGGTCGTAGTCTCCGAAAAGGTTACTCGGGCAAGAAGTGTAGTCCACCGGTTGCATAACCCCGAAGTCGAAGTTGTAGTCAGGAAGGTTACTTATGAGTCCTGACTAAAGGAAATCCTAACTGACCAAACTAGAGGAACGTTAGGTTCCCTGAGAGTTCTTAGAAGAGGTTGTGGTGTCAAGTTTTCGTGGTCAAGAAGCCGTGAGTCGAAAGAAATACCAGGTCGACAGTGTAGGTATGTACTGATGACCTTTTTGATATCGAAACTTATCTATTTGGAAACAACCGTTTCTCTACAGAGACGAATACGACAGACCCAATCAGTGTTGAAAAGAAAATTCTTCGTCCGTAGCAAATTAAAGTACCGACGTCAGTGGTAGACATCACTAAAATTTCGGGTTCTTTTATTTCATACAGTGACAAAAGTAACAAAGGGGTGGATAAACGGTACTTCACTACCCTGGTCTACGGTACTAGAAGCAAAAGACTTACGACTCAAAATTCGGTCGGAAAAGTGAGAGGAGAGAGTGAAAGTAGTTCTCCGAGAAATCAAGGAGAAGTGAAAGACGGTATTCCCACCACAGTAGATATATAGACTCCAATAATTATAAAGAGGGTCGTTAGAACTAAGTTCCAACACGAAGTAGGTCGGGTCGTAAAGAGTACTACATGAGACGTATATTCAATTTATTCGTCCCACTGTTATATTTCGGAACTACCTTAGGAAAGGGTCAAACCTTGGTCAGACAACAAGGTGCATGTCAAGATTGACAACAAAGAATTAGACGTATGTCTAAAGAGTCCTCCGTCCATTCCCCCAGACCATAAAGGCAGAGAAATTTTTAAAAGGTATCAAACAACACTAGGTGTGTCGGTTTCTAAAGTCGTAACAGTTAAGAAAGGTCTTAACAGAACGAAAAAGATACTAAGTCACCTAGAACTGTTAAAATAGAGACCAAGGAGACGGAAAAGATTTAGGTCGAACTTATAGACCTTCAAGAACCAAGTAAATGACAACTTCGGACCGAACCTCTTAAACTCATAATGAAACGGTCACACACTTTACTCACGTTAACACACCATCAAACTTATAAAACCTGTAACTGAAAGAAACCCTAACTTTATTTTTGTCTGGAAAAAGTCAGGACACCGGTGACGACTCGAAAGGTTTAAACGACCGTATAACTCACACCGTGAAAGTGTCGTAGTAGAAAATCCTACACTTTATCGAGTTAACCTTAAGGTAGTGGAGGTGATCGAAACAAACATCACTACGAAGGATTCCGGGTGAACTGAAGCCTAAGGTCCTATAGACCGAGAACCCCTCATTAGTGTGGTTCCACCAATAGACCCAGTAATTCTAGGAAAAATATGTCAAGAAGATGCATATGAACGGTGGAGAAGAATTATAGAAGACGAAGATAACCGGGATATGGTAAAGACGGGAAATAACACGGGTAGAGACGTACTTTAAAAGGGAGCCATAGAGATTAAGAGAACTTCTCTAGAGATTAGAAAGGGTAAGACAACAAAAGGAGGTAAAAAAACGTGACTAGTGAATCCTTCCGAAAGAATAGAGCGAAACGATAAGAAACCTTGAGACGTAAGTCTACCTATATAGAAAGGAAAAGAGGAAACGGAAAGTGAAGAGAAGAAAAAGTCGATAAACATTCCGGAGGAGTCTGTTGTTAAAACGGAAAAACGTAAAGAAAAAGTACCCCTACTTAAACTAGTGGTGGAGGACATGTCACAGTGTTCGGAGACAGGTATCGAGAAGTCCGTGAGACAGATAGACTGGATTAGGGAACTTAGATAAAGAGTGAAGGTGACATAAAATTCCCTAAACTAAATCCAGTATGGACTTACCAGATCACCAAAAGGGATGCAAGAAGTTAAAATCAGACTTAAACAGTTATTCCTCAAGTGCTAGACTCGGTGCCAGTCGAGGGTCAGAACAAAAACGACCGACATATCTCGAAGAGGTAGAAGTCGACGTTTCTCATATTAGTCAGACTAAAACCACGACTGGCAGACCACCTCAGTCACACATCCCAACAGAGATCACAACAACCTTTCCCCACAAAAGATACCGGTCACGTGAGAGAACCGTTTTGAGATAGTCGGAAACGGGACGAAGTAAACATGAGGTTCCGGTTTAAGCGGACAATGAGGTCCAAAGAGAACTGAAGGATGAAAACGTAAGGTCAAGGGATATTACTTTTCTTGTAGGAAAAAACCACAATCAAGATCTTCCAGAACATCCAGAAGTATCTTGATAAATTCAAGTCGGAGAAGTCATAATCACCAACCCCGTATCTGAACCCAATAACACTATAACTTACTAAACGGGACCTTTACGTGTCTCTAGTAAGGTAGTAAAAACTCTAACGTAGGTTCATGACGTAAAACCTGAGAAAGCAAATGATACTACCGATAAGGTAAAGAAGATTCCCTAAGAACGGGTGTCATCATCTAGATTACCAGTAGACTTAATTTAAGTGAGTAAGACCAGGTGAAATCAAGTGACTAAGATTTTACAGTTGTGAGTGAGAACGGTAAAGGATAAACTGGTGAAGGTTAAACGGAACTAAGTACCTGGATTGTGAGGTCCAAGGATACGTTATAACAAGAAATCGCGGATCCTGAAATGAAGGTAGAGGTCTGTGTAGGTGTTGACCCACAAAACAAAAAACAAAAAACCAACCAAAACACAACAAAACAAAAAACAAAAAAAAAAAAAACGAAAAAGGGTCGGAGAAGTAAGAAAGTCCGTGAAAAAGAGGTCAGAAGAGGTCATCGTATAACCCGTGGATGGTTGGACCCCTCAAATAGAACGTCATAGGAAAGAAAAACGGAACAGTATGACAAGTACCTCAAGAGTTCCGTTCTTACGACTTCCCAAACAGTAAGAGAAGAGGCCACCTGGTGTAAAACAGTCTTGAGAGGTGGTACTGGGCACACAGAACCCACCGGGATGTACCGTACCGTGTATCAAGGTAACTAAATCTATTCCGACACTAGGTACAGTAGTCAACTAATCAAAAGACACTAACACCAAAGATTAAGACAGACGGGAGACTACTATCTTACGGACTACTTGATACCTGACTCCAAGCACTGTAACATGTCCTCTGTCCCTAGTTCTGGTAGGGATACCTTTTCTTTACGTTTCTTCGTTTTACCGACAGACTCCTCCGGAATGTTTATCGACACTTTTCTTCTCTTCACTTTTCGTTTCCTCTTTTCCTTTCTATATTCGTAGACTTACGTCTCAAGGTTTCTTATCGTTTCTCTCTATTCTTTCGGAAGGAGTCGTTAGTTACGTTTCTTTATCTCCTTTTGTTGTCTTACCCTTTCTGATCTCTAGAGAAGATCTTTTAATCTCTATGGTTCCCTTGTAAAGTACGTTTCTACCCGAACTATTTCCTGTCTTTACTATACCTGGATTGTCTTCGTCTTCTATAATTCTTCTCCACCGTTCTTATGTACCTTCTTGACATGTTTTTTCTAGAAGTGTTGGGTCTATTAGTACTACCACACTAGTGAGTGGATCTCGGTCTGTAGGACCTTACACTTCAGTTCACCCGGAATCTTTCGTAGTGATGTTTGTTTCGATCACCGTCACTACCTTTAGGTCAACTCGATCAAGTTTAGGACTTTCTACGACGACACTTTCACGACATGAGTTATACGGTCGTTCAAACCTTTTGAGTCGTCAGCGGTGTCCTGACCTTTTCCAGTCAAAAGTAAGATTAAGGTTTCTTTCCGTTACGGTTTCCTACGAGGTTGATGACGTGTTAACGTGAGTAGAGTGTGCGATCATTTCATGACGAGTTTTAAGAGGTTCGGTCCGAAGTCGTCATGCACTTGGCACTTGAAGGTCTACAAGTTTGATCAAAATCTTTTCCGTCTCCTTGGTCTTTAGTTTAACGGTTGTAGGTGATCGAGTAGTTTTTTCGTTCTCTTAAGGTCTTTTCGTGGATAAAGACGCAATAACTGATACGGTTTCGGAAACTGACACACCTAGTGTTATTTGACCTTTTAAGACTTTCTCTACCCTTATGTTCTTGTGGACTGGACGGAGAACTTTTTGGATATACGTCCAGTCCTTTGTTGTCAAGCTTGACCTGTACCTTGTTGTCTGACCAAGGTTTATCCTTTTCCTCCTGTAGTTCCGACATATAAAAGTGGAACGAATAAATTGAAGATACGTCTCATGTAGTACTCTTTACGACTCGACCTTCTTCGTGTTCGACCTTAGTTCTAACGACCTTCTTTATAGTTATTGGAGTCTATACGTCTACTGTGGTGGGAATACCGTCTTTCACTTCTCCTTGATTTTTCTGAGAACTACACAACCCTGGATTGTTTGCGGTACTATCAGAAGTCCCTGACTCCATCCTGAGTGCCCTTTCCGACTCAGTAACGGGTCACTCCAGTAGAGGCGTCTACGGTCCTGAACAGATTAGTCGTATGAGGGGCATTGGACCAAACTCAAACAGTCCTGCATTTTCTGTAGGGGGACGTCGGTTGTCGGTTAATCATTTATGGTCCTTTGGGGACGTCGGTTATTTCTAATCGGTTAATCATTTATGATCCTTTGAGGACGTCGGTTAGTCGGGAACGGTTGAGAGAGAAGGTTTTGGGTATTTATGACGACATTTAGACCTGAGCCCCGAGGAACGAGGTGAGGTGACGTAACCTACACCGTCCTCGGGATCGAGTTCAATCTTTATTTTGGGGAAGTACGAAAACGTAACGACACCTGCAGAATAAGAGAGTCAAAACCCCTGAGCCTGAGACCCGTATTGTCTACTTTCACTTTCTCCTCTCACTTTTTCAACCGAATTTTGAGTTGTAAGTCTTTTACTTCTAGTACCGTAGACCAGGGTAGTAAAGTACCCTTTATCTACCCCTTTGTCACCTTTGTCAGAGTCTGAAATAAACCCCCCGAGGTTTTAGTGACGTCTACTACTGACGTCGGTACTTTAACCTTCTGCGAATGAGGAACCTTCTTTTCACTACTGGTTGGATCTATCGTATAACTTTTCGTCTCTGTAATGTAACGGATGTTTCCAGGCAGATCAGTTCCGATATCAAAAAGGTTACTAGTACATACCTACACTCTCAACCTGAGACTTCTTTCGACTCACGACTTCTTCACTACGAAAACTTGACACTACAATCTCTTCTGAGAACCCTCAAGGAATCCGAGGTTCCTCTAGGTTGGTCAGGTAAGATTCCCTCTAGTCGGGACCCACAAGAAACCCTCCTTACTACGATTTCGATTTTGAGGTCATTAAACCGGTGGAGTACGCTTCTCAACTGAGTGACCTCTTCTGAGACTACGACCCTCCCTGACCCCCGTCCTCCTCTTCCCCTGCTCTCCTACTCTACCGACCTACCGTAGTGGCTGAGACACCTACACTCAAACCCACTTGAGACCCTCTACCATTACCTGTCCCTCCGGACCGTACGACGTTAGGTACCCCAACGTTTCTCAGTCTGTCCTGACTCACTGACTTGACTGACTCACTGACTTGACTAACTGACTGACGGGAAACTACTATTCCTATTCTCCGACACCTTCGAAGGACTACTCTCCCTGACCGTCACCCCCTTAGACCCAGAACGAGACTAGCCGTCCCGGTACAAGTCATTTAGAAATTAGGTTAAAAGGCGACTACCCACTCCGAGACAAGGGAGGGTCATCAAACCGGACTCCGGTTTAAGGAAGTTTTACTGAGTACGGTCTTGTGGGACGTCGAGAGTCCTGACAACATAAGTCACGGGGACTGTGGTGACGTCCGACGACAGTTTGGTCCGAAGGTGCCCTTGGAAGACCTGTGAGTGGTCGTTCAGACCGAGTCAGAGAACACCCCAGTGACGACGAAAGAGGAACCAGGACCACGTATGTTCGATGGTCCTATGGTCAGTTACACAATAACTGATACTCGTTTAGTCTTTCCTTTTATTTTGTTTTTTAGTCAGCTCTCTCTTCTTTTTGATGTCTTTGTCTATTTGATCTCGAATTCAAGATGACAATGACCTTAAGTGGGACCTAAGGTTCTTCCCTACACAGGTCCAATTTATTGGTAATCACTTACAAAGGTCTTCACGTCAAATGAACTATGATTATGAAACGGTTCTCTCGGGTAAGTCCAAAGAGTGACCTTTAAGGTTTTTACGATTCGATATTAAAAGATTTTACTACTGAGAGTTTGTATTTTATTTGTATATAGTTTCTTAAACAAATAAGTTAATTAATTACTCAGTCGCTAAAACCTCTTATATATACACGTTAATCCATGTGACTTTATAAAAACGATTAATTACGTTTTGACTAATTTTAAGATATCCAGTTATTCTATATTTAAAATGTAAAGTTTCAAAATAGAGATACTCTGTTATACAGTAACTGTACAAGTATATAATACTTAACTAGTGGTACTATTCAGATCATTAGTAGACAATGGTAAGAAGAACAACAACAACTCAGCGATTCAGTGTAGCCTGAGGAAACACTAGGGCACCTGACATCGAACGGTCCGAGAAGACAGGTACCCTAGAGAGTCCGTTCTTATGATCTCACACAACGGTAGAGGAAGAGGTCCCGTAGAAGGACTGGGTCCCTAGTTTGGACTCAGAGGACTTAGTCGGTCGTCTATGAAATAGTGACTTGGTGGACCCTCCGGAACAGTGGTATGTTTCAAAATTTTTATAATAGTCTATAATATGACATGTAACATAGGGGTACTGTGAATAGTACACACACACACGCGTGTGGACGTACGACAGAATAGGTGAAGAAACGTTTGGATCCCTGATATCGAGTGGTCCGAGGAGACAGATCCTTTAAAAGGTCCGTTCTTATAACCTCACCCAAAGGTAAAGGATGAGGTCCACCAGGAAGACTGGGTCCCTAGTTTTGACGCAGAGACGTAGAGGACGTAATCGTCCGTGCTGACCCTTCGGGTCAATAAAATATCGACCTTCCAAACATGGAGAATTAGGGGAAGTGGATAAACCAAGTTGGGGACGAGGTGTCCAAACAAGAGACAAAGATACTCTGACAAAAACAAAACAAACAAGTAAACAAAAATCTCATAAACGTAAAGATACCCACTCTAACAAACGTAATGACACCTGATCTTTTTGAATCTAACGATAGTCAAAAGATGTTGAATCAAAGACAGAGATGTCTTTAAATTTTATATGAACAGTTAGTCTGGTCTGTCACTTTATCAGTTTATTAGTTTATTAGGGACCTACTAGTCGATCTGTTGTGACTACTGGTGAGACGACTTTTCTGTGAGTTACGAGAGAAAAAAGAGGTACAGATTCAGAGTATTAAAAAGACCTTTAAACGTTATTTATTGGTTTTAATCAAAGGTTGTAGTTAAGTAAGTCACGACATATTAATTAAGAAACAAGACAAGAGTACGTGAAAAACTCAGACGAAAGTATATGGTAGACCTGTTCTTTCTGACGTGTCCATGTAATATTCGTAAGTTAATCCCAATCGATATTAAACTTTCAATTAAGATTATAATCAAGAATTATACCATATTAAGACTCGAAAGAAAAAAGAAAAACTTAAAAATATTTATTTCAGTTATATTTATTTCAATTTTGATTTATTTTCTATGAGTAGATTCAGTCTTGTGACGAGAGAGGAAGGTAAAACGATCTGTGATAAGAAGGTTTTCGACCAATGACCCATCTCGATGACTCTCTACCTTATAAACTCTTTCCTGTGAAGGACCTCGTCCTGAAAACTTCTGTACACTACACCGGAGACCTTCAAGTGACTCGTGGGCCTCCTCACAAACCGTAGACGAGGAAGTCTCGACCCTTTTACGTTCGCCCAAGTCTCGGAGATCCGTTCTTGATCGTCAATAAGGGAACAGACATAAATGGGTTTTCGGTGGAAGGTTCGGTGTGGACTGTCCATTAACCACTATACAGATAATGACTTCGTCGTGCTACAGTTTTATTAACCGACTCATTCTTAAAAAGGTGGGTCATCAAACCCCGTGTTGGTTGAAATAGTTTTCGTATTCTTCGGGAACTCAAAAATGGGATCTTCAAAGTCCAAAAACGTTTGTGTCTTACAGACTCCTGTACCCAATTAATAAAACGATTTCCTGTTTGACCAACGTCAAGGGATCAGACCTCCGACATTTACTCTCTTCGTAAACTCGTCATCTGGGACGTCGGTGACCCGGGGACGTAATTTTATACTGAATGGTAGTTACAGAAGTGGTCGCAGTTCCAAGATGACCCAAAAATTTGATGAATAGTATACAAGATTTGAGGTCCCTCGTCCTTTTATGTTTGTTGTGTATCGTTGTAAAAGAGATGTTAGTTTCTTGTAAATAAAAGTAATCTAGTTATTCCACCCCAATTATATTACCGGTTGTTGTGGACTCTATTGTACCGATCTTCGATTTCAAGAGATTCCTTTAGGGTTTTTCAGTTCCCTGGAGACTCATGAATACCTCTTCGTTCCAGAAACTTAGGGTAAGACTTTTTTTATTACTTGACCCCGTCTACCCTTTCCTTCCCTCTTCTAAGGTCTTTTCCCCCTTCAATCCTATCCTTCTAGTATGGTCAATTTACTTGATTAAATCTTACACATGTCATATCTCCTTTCTTTTTTGTACGGAAACTACCGTCTTAATCTAACTCATTTTTCGTTTTAAATAGTATCCTCTTTTCTCCTTTTATAGTACCTCTCTGAAGTATAATACGGTCTGTACAAATGTAGTAATAGGGTATATTAAAATTTTTTATTTTTAGAAATACTCCGAAGGGACCACCAATTCTTAACGGTCGGTTGCGTCCCCTGTGCCCAAGTTAGGGACCGAGTCCTTCTAAGGCGTACGGGGTCTCGTCGATTCGGACACCTGTCGTGGGCCCCATCGGACACGTGGATCTCGACCACGAGACGTTGTTGTCTTGGCGGTACTCCTCGTCGGTGGTGTCGCTCTTCGGACTCGCGGTTTTGTTCCTCGTCTGGGGTAGAGGTGCTGGTCTCTTTGGTCCCGCCCCCGTCTCCCCGTCGGCGTTTCTGGGCCACGGTGATCTGTGTTTGTTCAGTTAGTCAGACAAAACTTTTTTTATGTAGAAATACTTCTTTTCTAGTGATAACCGGGGTAAAATGTCTACTGATACGTTTACTCTGAGTTCCTCATTTCATTGAAAGGGTCAACCCTAAGTGTGGGTTCACAAGACTGAGAGTTGAGAAGACTGTTATCAGTCATGAAAAAGATTAATGTGGAGTACCCCTTCCGTTCTGAACTCGATCAGGGGTTTCGTCCATTCATAAACTTCATGATCAATAATTTGATGACTCCCCGTCTTTGGGTAACGGGTCGTAGACTTCACCTTTTCATTTCACTTTTACAATCAACGAGTCAGTATGAGTGAAGAAACGTCGGGGTACCTGACATTGGTTGGTCCGAGGCGACAGGTGCCTCAAGAGGTCCGTTCTCACCCATCGGTAAGGGAAGAGGTCCCCTAGAAGTACTGGGTACCTAACTTGGGTCCAAAGGATGTAACGTCCGTCTAAGAAATAGTAAACTCGGTGGTCCCTTCGGGTCGTTTATAAGTAATCTACTCACTTATTTAAGTATTTATGAATTCGTCTCTTTTGTAAGACCCCTTTTTTACCAAATTTACCTATTATTCTTCTTTAATAAATTGAAAATGTTCTTAATGCTCTTTAAGTCGACAATATGACCCGAATACAGTTCTAGAATTTCCAGTTCGACTTCTTGATATAAAATCAGTTATTTTTTAGGTTTAACGTTTTGACTTAAAAAATTACCTCGAGGAGGAGGAATCATATCATCACTTATAGGGACGAACAGTGTGTCCTCTGGTCCCAGACTAAGGGACTGTCCATCGTCATGACTCGTAAACGTGAAGGGTCCGCCTCGATTACCAATTCTGGGGTGAACGGTTACTTTCTCGTCGTCCTCTACGTCCAAGGTAGGGACCCAGCCCTTCTAGGGGACCTCCTCCCGGACCGTTGGGTGAGGGTATAAGAACGGACCTCTTAGGGTACCTGGTTCCTCGGACTGTCCGATGTCGGGTATCTCAGCGTTTCTCAGTCTGTGTTTACTTCACTGAGTCGTCGTCGTCTCTCTTTTCCCTCATAAAAATTATTACCCATAACCAAGTGTTGAAGTTCTCGAGGGAACCCACTTTAAACTTTGACCGAGGGTGTGTGCATTTCGTTCCTCTCTGACCTCTTTCGTCTAGTGAGGTCTACCCATCCACCGTCCATACTATTTACTCCCTCGATTGTATGTTCCGAACAGAACCCGCTGGAGTTCCCCTCATTTAGAGACGTGGACGGGGGTCTCAGAACAAATATGTCTCCAGAATATTCCAAGTCAGTGACAGTGTGTAGGTCAAGCTCACTAGAGTTGTCGTATACGATAGAATTCGACGCGGGACTTTTATTGAGGGCGACACCCTTCCCACCCGTCTTGTACGGAAGGTCCTCGTCGTCTTTCCCTTTTCGGAGACCGACGGGTCCAGGTCGGCCCCCCAATACCACAGTCTCGCGTGACCGGTTTTACCTGACAAGTCTACGAGAGCGGGGTGCAAAACATTTACTGACACATTGTCGACTCACTTGGGGCCCTCTACCACTGCCTGTCCCTTCGGAAAACACGACGCTAAGTACCCCAGCGTTTCTCAGCCTGTACTGACTCGCTGACTTGACTTGACTTGACTTGTCGACTCTAGTAACATTTTTAGTTAAATAAATAAAATTAACCTAAGATTATTGAAATGTTATAACATCAACAAAAACGGTGTGCAACTGTACTTAGTCGGTACCCACATGGACACAGGGGGTAGGACTTGGCGGGGGGAGGGGAAGGGTAGGGAGTCCTAGTAGGGTCACGTGGTCGGGGCTCGTGAGACAAAGTACGTAGTTTGGACCTGACCGCTAGACAAAGTGTATGCCATCATATGTACAAAGTCACGATAAGAGAGTTTAGTAGGGTGGGTGTGGAAGAGGGAGTCTCAGGTTTTCTGACAAGATATGTAGACACAGAGAAAACGGTCGAGTGTATATCCCAGTAGCAATGGTAGAAAGATTTAAAGTATATATATACAATCATATGACATAACCGCAAAAAGAAAGACTGGACGAAGTGAGACATATTATCCGAGGTCAAGGGAGGTGGAGTAGTCTTGACTAAGTTTACGTAAGAAAAATTACCGACTCATCATAAGGTAACACATATACATGGTGTCGAAAGAATAGGTAAGCAGACGGCTCCCTGTAGATCCAACGAGGGTGCAGAACTGAGAACATTTGTCATGTCGACTCTAGTGACTGTCGTGACACGTACACGGAGCGTTTCACGACCGTATCAGAGGCCAACACACGCCACACGTATACACTCGAGGTGAGTCTTCCACCGCCGTTAATGACGACGCAGTGCCGACACAGACACCACAGTTGGTGGTCTCCCCTCTTATATCGTACAGACCACGATGCCGACGACGCAGTCTGTCCTCTCTTCTTTGCGTAGACGTCTAGGTTGGTGACGGGCTCAAACGAAGGTCGGAGAATCGAACGTGGAACGGAATGGGGCCCAAGTCGTTTGTCTCGTCTGTCACACTTGTCGTTCTGTTGACCACAGTACTTGTGCTAGTCACTATGTCAACCGTATCAACCGTCCTACGTGTCGTTAGGTTCCCAGTCGTCCGTCAGCACAGGAGTGTCCCGGAGGAGGTTGTCACCAAATTTGTTTCAGTGGTAACGTAACTGACTCTCTTTGTTAAGAAATACGTGGAATACAATTACTATAATACAGTCTGAAAATACAGATATCTCCCTGTTCCTCTTTTCTTCTTTTTCCTCCTCCTCCTTCTCCTCTTTTTCCTGCTCCCCCTTTTCCTCCTCCTACCCTCTTTTTCTCCTTCTCTTCGTCGTCGTACTCTGCTCGGTGAACGAAGAGAAACCTTCCGCAATAATGTCTGTAAGAGCTGCCTGTATTTTCGTGAGACTCTTTGACGAATATTTTTACATATTTACGAATGACAGCTCAAGATATCCTCAAGCCATCCATACAGAAGTGTCTGACCATCGTTCGTCTAGCATCTGCCTGTGACGGGACTCTTGGTGTAGGACTCATCGGGACCAGGTACCCTGCCTCGGTAAGTTTTACTATACGGAATTTAAGTTTAAAAAATAGTATAGTTGTCACAACAAGTCACTCAAAAGTTTCAGCTGACATTTCATAAGGTATAATTATTTATACAAAGATAAATACTCTACAGACTTTTATCTAGTGTCGTCTCTATATTTCCTTCTTCCCTCCCTTCGTTCTTCTCCCCTTCTTCATGTTACTCGACTGTCAAAATACTAACGTGGTTTTACATATAGTTATTCCGAAATAAGTATTTTATAACGTTGGTTTATACTGTCAGGACGACTCCTCACTTATTCTCTTGAAACTTACTTTAAAGTGGTTCACTCGCAAACTACTTACAAATGAAGAATGTGTTCATTATTACAGGAGTTGTCACTTTTAACAGTTCGTAAAGTTACACTGCAAACAGTGTGGGTCTTTGGGAGGATCACCGACCGGATCGTAGTACCCTGAATGAGAACAGATAAGTTCCTACAGTTGGTTAAGGTTCAGTAAAGGTTCAGTCGGGTCCTACATTAATAAGGAGATTATTGTCTCGAGTTTAAGGTTTTATACTGATACGCTGATTGAATTGGTACCTCACGTTTCTTGAAGTTCGGTTATTGCGAGACCTTAAATTTATGGTTTCTCGTGGTTTGGTGTTGTAATAATTAGTTTATATTTTGTCACGAGTTCAATATGAACCCAACCTAAAGTTTTGAAACAATCAACCGAGAAATCTCGAGTCTTGTATAAAAGGTACTACCACTGGAAAATTTCATTGTTTTCTAACATTGAAACTTATCAATGTTATCAATTGTTATCAACTCTATTAACTACGTATACAAGTCGAAACTATATATTATATACGTTTTTCAACAGAGGTTCTCACGTACGTAGAGGCTCCCTAACAGGATTATATATGAAGTCGGTTGTCGTACACTCAAGGTCACTTACTAGGAAAAATACCTCGTAAATGATACATGGTCTGTGGTACATTCACGAAATGTGCACAACAAAATGAATTAGAAGTGTTCAGTTACTCCACCCATAAAGACAAAGAGATAAAGACCCAATTCACTTGAACGGGATCAGGATTTCCGTCTCCACACTGACCTTAGGTACAGGTTACGAAACTCGGTGATTCGGAAGGGACTCTTTCTAAGTCATGTAGATCTCGTTTGCGTAGACTTTTCATGGGGAGTCGCGTCATTTCCTTCTCGACGTAAACCAGGACACTCAGTCGGTGGGTAGTCGACACGTACCCCTACGTGCCTCTTGACTACCCTTGTCTGTGTTCGGAGGGTCTACGTCAATCACATCCTTCTACTAGACCTCTAAACCTTCCTCCCCTTCCTACCGAATCTGTTCTGACCCTCTGCCTGTTATGGGATTCACTCCAGTTCTCGAGACGGACCCTAGCGAAACGAGAGACTGAACGTCGGAGGTCGTAGACAGTGAAGTACTCGTTACTCAGCAGACTTAAAGACCTCGAAAGGATCTTATTATTATGTCTTATTATGTCTGAGGTCCCGAGACTTACTTTCTCACTAAAAGTGTGTGTAAAGTGGAAAGGGTCCCTTCTTTTAAAGACAATAGAGAAGGACCTTGAGGTGGGAAACAAGAACCAAGACAAACAAAAAAGATTCACCTTAAAAGAAGGAGTAAGGGGACGCCGCCCGGATAGGAGGGTGAGACTACCCTTAAGGAGACTCTTTCAGCCGTCGAAGAAACTACTCGACTCGGGACTTTTGCAGTCCATTTGGGACCCTTCCCACGAGACTCCGAGACCGACAGACTGGTGGAAGGGTGTCGGGAGTTCACCTCATACAGACGTGTATCTAGTAGCCAAAAGGGGAGAATTTTGAGAACCTACGGGAAGTCCCTCCCTTTTTGGGACCCTCTGAGTCAGACGAAGAAACTCCCGGTTCAACCGGACCGGAATGGGAGACCCACCTGTGTTAGGACTCAGTCGGATGTCATGACTAAGATCGAGGTTTAAAGGTGGGAGTTCCAGTGGGAAAGACGTGACTGAGAGTTCAATAGTGGTTCGTCTAGGAGACTCTGAAAGGTATGATCCCCCTACGAACGAAAGAGAGAGTAGAGAATAAACAAGGTAACAGAAACGAGTTCGAGGAGTAGTAGTGCCAGTAGACACGGAACAGTAGGAAGGATCCGGAAACGAGTTCGAGGAGTAGTAGTAGTGCCAACAGACACGGAACAGTAGGGAGGATCCGGAAAACAGGGGAAGTAGTACCTGTGTCAAGGAGAAGGGGGACAAGGTCCAGTAGTGTTAGTGTCCCGACACTCCCCGTCTAAATAGCGTCCAAATTCCTCTTCTAATCTCGTGTCCTCTGATAGTTACGAGAGAATTTTGTAAGAGGTTGGTACACACACACACACGTACAATTCAATACAGACTGAGAAAACGTTGGGGAATCTGACATCGACTCTTTATAACTTCCGTCCTCCTCTTCCCCTACTGTCTCCTACTCTACCAACCTACCGTAGTGACTGAGTTACCTGTACTCAAACTCGTTCGAGACCCTCTAACACTTCCTGTCCCTTTGGACCCCAGGACGTCAGGTACCCCAACGTCTCAGTCTGTGTTACCTTGTTGACTTGTGGTTCTGACATCGGGTGGTCACGAAAGTGGTACCCTAAAAGATCCGTTCTTATAACCTCACTCAAAGGTAAAGGAAGAGGTCCCCTAGAAGGACAGGGTCCTTAAATTGGGTACAGAGGAGTAGTCGTCCGTCTAAGAACTGGTGACTCGGTGGTCCCTTCGAGGAAGGGAAGGGTTTGTTACAGTCGGGTTATGGGAAAGGACGGAGAAAGAGAGGAGTCCGGGATTAGGGGGGGTAGACACCCATGGCCTCTGGACGGGGTCAACCTAGGTCCCATAGGTCTCGCACCTGTCGCTTCGTTCTCTCTATATATCTATATCTAAATATCTGAATCTCTATATATCTCTTTATTGTTTTGTCAATTCTTTTATCTCCTCTCTTTCTCCGACTATAAGGAACCAAATACGTCTTTCGGTTATTTCAGGGCTCTGTTCCCTGAATATGACAAGTGCATCCGGTGTCCGTGGGTGAACTTATCGTCTCCCACGGGACGGAACCCGAAGGAGAGCGCACCCAGAATCTTCGGAACCGTCTCTGCACTTGTGTCGTTCGGGGACACGAGGTTCCCTAGTCGGACTTTTCCTCTCATTCTCTCTCTTGCTTTTTCTCTTAACTGTACCCCTCGGTTCGTTTACTACTCCGCTCCGGGTTTTAAAATAAAAAGGTCCCCCGAATATATGGAATTCGACATGTATCTCTCATTACCTTTTTTGTTTCAGTACGTCCCAGTCGCCGGGACTGGGATAGCTCTGATCCGAAAGAGAGTCGTATGGATAGACATATGTGTCCAGAATCCACTAAATGTAGTAGAATACCGGTCCTCCGGATAATCGTAAAATACCGGGAAAAGACTATTCCCGGGCAGTTGGTCTTTTGAATAAACGGGATTTTCACAACAAGAAAGGTTTCAGACTACGGTGAGAGTCTTTCGTGATTTATTTCAATGTAAGAATGTATCGTTCCTACGTTGTTAAATATTGTTTCTCTTTTAAGTAATTGAGTTTTCAGATCATAACGATTGTAGTTTTGATGATATAAGGATAAAGACGTAGGGTTAATGTAACTAATTGTAGGAGGGTCCACGGATTTTCTATTTCCTATACCTCCGGACCACCGTTGTAATTGAGTTGTTACTTTGGGAAGTGGTTATACTAAGAATCGAGAAATTTTCTGAGATATAGAAATTCTACAAGATTCGAAGGGCACGGAGAGCGTCGACCCTCCGACATTTGTTAGTGTACGCATCAACATTTTCAGGCCCCTTCGGACAGTCCGTTCAATCTCTCGGTAGTCTCCCCAAACTCGACTCAGTGAGGAAAATATACGTCCTCTGATAATTGACCTCGAGATTCAATTGAAAAAGGCCTTTTTCCACCAACCCCTATCGGAGGACGATTACAGTCTTCTCACAACATATCGTCTCTCATTTGTCTGTCTAAAACCAAAGTCCCATCTACGAGCCCGTCACCTGGGGAACTATGGACTGAGCGGAAAGGGGTGGTCCAGAGAGGCGTACTGGAACAGTACCCACCCTAGAGGACACGACTGAGGGCTGTACGTCCCGAGAAGAGAAAGGGGAACGGACATGAAAGGAAAGGTGAAGGGGTTTAAATCTCCGGGGACTTGTGAAGGAACCTTTGTGGTCCTTTTTTATCCTTTAAGGATAGTGAAATTACAACGACAACAAGAAAAATAAGTCAGTGAGTTAGCACAGGTTGAGAAACACTGGGGTACCTGACGTCGTGCGGTCCGAAGGGACAGGTAGTGGTAGTGGACCTCGAACGAGTCTGGTTACAGGTAGTTCAGTTACTAAGGTAGGTTGGTAAAGTAGGAGACAGTAGGGGAAGAGGAGGGCGCAAGTCAGAAAGGGTCGTAGTCCCAGAAAAGGTCACTCAGTCGAGAAGTGTAGTCCACCGGTTTCACAACCTCGAAGCCGTAGTCGTAGTCAGGAAGGTTACTTATAAGTCCTGACTAAAGGAAATCCTGCCTGACCGACCTAGAGGAACGTCAGGTTCCCTGAGAGTTCTCAGAAGAGTGGGGTCAAGTTTTCGTAGCCACGAGTCGGAAGAAATACCAGGTTGAGAGTGTAAGTATGGACTGATACCCTTTTTCGTATCGAAACTGATCTACTTGAAAACAACCGTTTCATTACAGAGACGAAAAGTTATACGACAGATCCAAACAGTATCGAAAAGAAGGTTCCTCGTTCGTAAAAATTTAAAGTACCGACGTCAGTGGTAGACTTCACTAAAACCTCGGGTTCTTTTATTTCAGAGAGTGACAANGAACGTCAGGTTCCCTGAGAGTTCTCAGAAGAGTGGGGTCAAGTTTTCGTAGTCACGAGTCGGAAGAAATACCAGGTTGAGAGTGTAAGTATGGACTGATACCCTTTTTCGTATCGAAACTGATCTGCTTGAAAACAACCGTTTCATTACAGAGACGAAAAGTTATACGACAGATCCAAACAGTATCGAAAAGAAGGTTCCTCGTTCGTAAAAATTTAAAGTACCGACGTCAGTGGTAGACTTCACTAAAACCTCGGGTTCTTTTATTTCAGAGAGTGACAAAGGTAACAAAGGGTGGATAAACGGTACTTCACTACCCTGACCTACGGTATTAGAATCATAAAACTTACAACTCAAAATTCGGTAGAAAAAGTAAGAGGAGAAAGTGGAAGTAGTTCTCCAAGAAATCAAGAAGAAGTGAAAGACAGTATTCCTACCACAGCAGACGTATAGACTCCAATGACTATAAAGTTACTTCGAACACGAAGTAGGTCGGGTGGTAAAGCGTACTACATGAGACGTATCTTCAATTTATTCGTCCCATTGGTGTTTGTCGGAACTGCATGAGGAAAGGGTTAAGACTTGGTCAGGCAACAAGGTCGAGACCAAGACAACGAAGAACTGGACGTATGTCCAAAGTGTCCTCCGTCCATTCAACCGGACCATAAAGGTAAAGAAATTCTCAAAAGGTGTTAAACAACACTAGGTGTGTCAGTTTCTGAAATCACATCAGTTACTACATCTTCATCTATAAAAAGACCTTAAGAGGATAAAAAAGATACTAGGTTATCTACAATCGTTAAACTAGAGACCAAGGAGACGGGAAAGTTTTAGGTCGAAATTGTAGGCCTTCAAGAGTCAAGTGTGTGACAACTTCGGACTGAACCTCTTAAACCCCGTAATACAATAACGTGTCGAGTGAAGTCGAGGAAACGGAGGTAAAGGGTAAAGTATCAGAACTGAAAGTGATTCACTCTACTAGATGTATTTTGTGTATAGTGTTACGGATCGAGTATTGTTCGTTATTTAACTAGTTATTTATATAACTATATTATAATTTTATTATTAATAAAAATGAAGGAAAATGTCAGGACTCCTTGACAAAGTACAACGTCACGATGGGTAGAACAATGGTCTACGATCCTTTGTTCTTTAGACTCGAGGTCAGGACCAGAAGACAATTACTTCAGACACAAGAACCTATCGAACGAAGTAGAAAGGTCTCACTGATTTAGAGCCGGAGGAAAAATAATAGTGGTACACGGTCGTTAAGATTGTTTATCGTAACTTTATTCGGGGGAGGTTTTTAGAACACAGTTAGACATAAGATTTATTTACGACTGTAATGTCAATTTAAAATTATTACATAAACGTCTGAAGGTCATACGCACCAAAATAATGAACAGAAATTATCTATAACACAGGGTGTATCTTGAATTAAACTTCTTGAATATCGAATTCAATCGGTACCTGATTACTCCTGAGTCGATTTCCGTATGGGAATTTTCATTCAAGTATTGAAAGTGCTAGTGATACCGGGTTAAGAAAAGAGGTCAAAGATATCCTGATGAGTAAGGATACAAACTTCTCATCTAAGTTCTATTTGTTATCTTTATTCCCTAATATTTTTATTCTCTTGTCTTAAACTTGAGTAGTAAAGACAGTAGGGGACACTGGTACACCTCGAAAAACCATAAAATTTAAAAAGTTGACATCTCTACATACTTTCTACGATATCAGTCAAGGTTTCATTGACTACACCTATCGTAACACTATAGACCTTTGACTACACTTTACCCTTAAAAAATACTGACTGTTTGCATAGGGATTCAAATTCTAAAAAGGATTGATAAACATAAAGGTAGTGAAGTACACTTTTTTTTGGAAATTTTAATTTAATTATTTTCGACAAGAAATACTTTATTACGGTAAACGTCGTTGTACCCACGTTGATCTCTGACAGTATGATTGACTTCATTCAGTCTTTGTCTATCGATTTATGGTATACTATAGTGGAAATAGATTTTATACCGTGTTTGCTTGGTTAGACGTTTCGTCTTTGTCTGAGTGTCTGTATCTCCTGTTCGAACACTCACGGTCACCCCTCGTCCCTCTCTCCCTGGTCCTCAGACCCCAATCGTCTACATTTGACAACACATGTCCTACCTATTCGTCGTTCCACGATGGTATGTCGTGTCCCTTGATCTAAGTCATGGGACACTATTTGCCATTATCGTTTGTCATAAAATTTTTATTACAGATAGTTAAACACGTATTCACTGAGTAGATATGTCATTTCTGATCGTGTTACAACATTTAGTAGATGCGACGACGACGATTTAGCGTAGTCAGCACAGACCGAGACACGCTGGAGTATCTGTCGTCGGGTTGTTCCGAGGGGACAGGGACCCTAAGAGGTTCGTTCTTGTGACCTCACCCAACGGTAAAGGAAGAGGTTACGTACTTTCACTTTTTACTTTCATTTCAGTGAGATAGTACAGGCTGAGGATCGCTGGACTACCTGACGTCGGTTGGTCCAAGGAGGTAGGTACCCTAAAAGGTCCGCTCTCATAACCTCACCCCACGGTAACGGAAGAGACTTTAGTAGATATACAGTTAAAATTTTCAAATTATTTATTTCACGTTTAGTTTTTTTCACAAGAAGTTACGTGACACTCAGTTCTATCTAACTGTTTAAAACTATGTTGACACGTTTTGACTAATGTTACTTCAAGTCCAGATTTTTGTTTTTCACGTTGTAATAAGTAATGTTACAAGTCATTGACTTTTAAAGTGAAAGACGTAAAAGAAAGGTCAGTCATGAGAATAAGTAAAGCAAAGGACTAATACTAACTTTTATTAAAACAGTATGTCTCTTTCCTCCACAACTTTTTACTGAGTGAGGTACCCGGCATTCGTGATCCAAATAGTTGGTCTCTATTTCTCAAACCCGACCAAAGTCTCGACCTTTCGTACTAGGTGACCCTTTTAGATTTCCGTGTGCAACAAACTGGACGTCCCACAACCCGGTGTATCATACTAACAGACAAACAAATGAATAAATAAATTTGATGAATGTATTTGTAACAAAAATTTAGTCCTCAAAGGCCGATATACGGGTCCTCACCCCAACATCCTAGTGTGTCATCGACATAAAAATCAAAAAAATTCCTTTGAGGTATGACAAGAGGTATCACCGACATGTTTCTTTTGGTATTGAGTTATTCTATACACATGGGGCTACAAGTAACGTCGTGATAAATGTAGTCGGTTCTATACCTTCGTTGGATTTACAACAGTTGTCTACTTACCTATTTCTTCTATACGCCATATGTGTGTATGTCCCCGTATGGCACGACACACGACACGAGTCAGTAAGTCAGTACACACT
Organism: Capra ibex; assembly: GCA_006410555.1. Lineage (NCBI taxonomy): Eukaryota > Metazoa > Chordata > Mammalia > Artiodactyla > Bovidae > Capra > Capra ibex. Next base: position 694,911 of record SJYO01050114.1, on the reverse strand, counting down.
GAGAAACACTGGGGTACCTGACATCGAGTGGTCCGAGGAGACAGGTACCCTAAGAGGTCCGTTCTTATGACCTCACCCAACGGAACGGGAGGAGGTCCCCTAGAAGGGTTGGGTCCCTAGCTTGGGTCCAGAAGACGTAACGTCCGTCTAAGAAATGGTAGACTCGGTGGTTCCTTCAGGTTCTTATGACCTCACCCATCGGATAGGAAAGAGGTTCCTCAGAAGGGCTGGGTCCTTAGTTTGGTCTTAGAGGACGTAACGTCCGTCTAAGAAATGGTCTACTCGATGGTCCCTTCGGGTGTCACCGTATAATGATTCGGTATTTCTTTCTTTATTACGGTAAACGTCGTTGAAATAGTATACTCTCCAATAGCATGATTCACTTCAATCAGTCGATCTCTTTCTTTTTGTGGTGTACTAAAATGAATGTACACCTTAGTTTTTTCTACGGTTACTTGAATATATATGTTTTTTATTTATCTCGGTCTCTGTATCTTTTGTTAAAATACAAATGGTTACCCCTTTCCCCTTCTCCTTATTTAATCCTCGACCCCTAATAGTATATGTGTGATGTCATATATTTTATAATCATCTATTGGTTGCTCCTGGATGACATATTGTGTCCCTTGATGTGAGTTATAAAACATTATTGGATATTCCTTTTTCTTACACTTTTTTCTACGTGTACATAAATATTGAATGAAAATATATGTGGACTTTGATTGGGTTGTAACATTCGGTTGATATGAACTTCTTTTAATTTTTTATTATTTATATTTATCTTAAATCATCTGACCTTTTACCAAATTTTTTTAAAAAAAATTAAATGGAAAAACTTACGGGTCGTGACATTTTGGAAAATCTCCGGTAATCACTGTAATAATTTTATTTGTGATACCTTTCACTATGTTTTTCTAGTCTTAAAAGTATATAATCCATAATTTAAAAATTATTATAATTTTTAAAGACCCTGAAGGGACCGGCAGGACACCATTTAGATCTCTACCGTCAAGTCAGGGACCAGACCCTTCTAAGGTGCACGGCATCCCGTTAATTTGGGGACACGATGTCGATGACTTAGGACACACGGGTACAAGGTGTAACTCTCTTCGGAGGCGTTACTCTTTGGACTCGCGACGTCGATCTCTCCTCGTGGTCGAGTGCACGGTCTCTTTCGGGCGTGTGTCGTTGGTTGTGAGTCGTGTCGGTTTTAGTTTTATGTGTTAGAAAAATTTAAATACTATAGAGACCATAGTTATACCATAACTAGACTATATATTGATAATATATATATATATACCATATATGACTAGACCATATATAGACCATTGTTATGCGACGGAGAATTGACTTCACAGTCTCTGGGATTCATTAATGGGGGTGGAATGACTTTGGTCATGTAGTCTAGAGGACTCAACTTAAGGGTCCGATAGGGGTCACATGACCCTTAAACTATGATGACCGGATAACACACACCCCCATATTTTCTTTTTCCCGTGGCACCGTCACCAGTGACGTTCCTAGTCCCCGGCAGGTCTCTCCTGAGACAAAGTCGTGTCACTCTCCTCAAATAAACTTCTCCTTATTATGGCTTAACTCAAGACCCGGCACAAGAGAGAAAGGGTGGGGTGGCTCGTGTGCAGACAACGACGCGAATGACTCGTGGACACTGCAAGGTCCGTGACCGGTGAGTAATAATGTAGTAGGGAGGTTTTAGTGACGTGAACTTAAGAGAGTTGGGGTACCGAGGGTTTGAAGTGCGTCCCCCCGAGGGCCCTATCGAATTTAAAAGTCCCCTTTATGTCGTTACGAGTCACAAAGAACCTTTGACTCGTTTGATCATCAAGTTCCATTAAGTGTCAAAGTCATAATCTAGTACGATGTAAGGAAACCTACCGTAGTTTGAAACGTTTTGACCCAAGACACTATTTTTCGTTCATGACACACTTTTAGTCACACCTGACTAGAAGGGGGTTTTAGGTCTTCAACACATCACAGGTGGTCCTCGGGTGTGTGTAAGGTGATCATTCTTTAGCACTAATAAATTTCTACTTTAATTTTTTAATAAAAAGAAAGTTAAATACAGACAATAAAAGTCTATCGAAAGTTCAACAATCCTGTATTAATAATTCAACTAAGTTTGGATTGATGAATTATTTGTCCTGACAACTTACAAATGAAACCGATTCTTCGGGACTTTTTTTTTTTTTAATGGCTCTCGGTCCCCTGGTCTTTGTTCTCCAAAAAAAAAAAGAAAGAAAGAAAAAAAAAAAAAACACCTTAAAAAAATTGAAATTTTATGACATAACCAAAACGGTATGTAGTTGTACTTAGGTGGTGACCACATGTATTCAAAGGTGAGGACTTGGGGGGAGGGTGGAGGGAGGGGTATGGTAGGGAGACCCAGTAGGGTCACGTGGTCGGGTTTCGTGGGACATAGGACGTAGCTTGGATCTGACCGCTAAGCAAAGAATATACTATAATATGTACAAAGTGACGGCAAGAGGGTTTAGTAGGGTGGGAGAGGGAGAGGGTGTCCCAGTTTTTCAGATAAGACATGTAGACGCAGAGAAAACGACAGAGTGTATGTCCCAATAGCGATGGTAGAAAGATTTAAGGTATATATACACAATCATATGACATAACCACAAAAAGAAAGACCGAATGAAGTGAGACATATTAGCCGAGGTCAAAGTAGGTGGAGTAATCTTGACTAAGTTTACATAAGAAAAACTACCGACTCAATTATGAGTTAACACATATACATGGTGTCGAAAGAATAGGTAAGTAGACGACTACCTGTAGATCCAACGTGCACATGGGGTTACAAGTAGTGTCGTGACAAATATTATCGGTCTTTGTTCTCAAAATCTTGGAGTAACTTCTCCATTCTTTAGTCTGAGTCTCTTCAACTCATTGGACAGGTTCCACTACTTTGAGCCTAAACTTAGTTATGCATAGACTAAGGTTTCAGGTGCAAGAAAGGTGGTGGGACATGACGGAGGACGTACACTCTTTTGTTTGGTAGAGGTAGTTATCTTTGTGTTCCAACCTGAGTCAGTGACGGAGTAGTTCCCCAAGTGTTTACATCGGTTCGGACAACGCCCCCGATGTCGTTGGGAAAGTCGTAGTACACACGTACCCGAGTCAACGAGTGAGCACAGGTTGGGACACTGAGGTACCTGACATCGGTCGGTCCAAGGAGACAGGTACCTTAAGAGGTCCGTTCTTATGACCTCACCCAACGGTACGGGAGGAGGTCCCCTAGAAGGACTAGGTCCCTAGATTGGGCACAGAGAACGCAGAGGACGTGACCGTTGGTCTAAGAAATAGTCACTCGGTGGACCCTTCGGGTCGTAGTATAGTGGGTGAGGTTTATAAATATTAGAAGGTCATTGGGAGTAAGACGAAGGGGTTAACTACTAGATACAGACCGAGTATTATATATGGTTTAAGTTCAGGGATTCCTTTCTCTGATGAGAAGATGTTTTATTGGACTGAATACTATGTATCTCTGTACTACAGTTAAGTCCGGTCAGACACTACTTCCGATCTACACCCTACAACCTTTAAGTCATTACTTCTCTCAGAGTACTTTCCTCTCGACTACCTCAAAGGATTATTGGTTCCCCTTAGAAAGACTGACATGTTCGTGAGGCCCTTTAAGAGTCTGATCTTACTAGTCCTATGTTGTACTACAATCTTAATGAAGGTTCCCTATATCATCTAATAATCTCTTCAGGAAGGAAGCGGTGTTTACTTACGTCGAAGAAGTTTTGTTTTTTCATCCGTTTTCTTTATAAAAAACACTACCGTTTTTTACAACTTAAATAATAGAGAACGGTGTGTGTGTGTGTGTTTTATTTTGTCACCACATTACTTATTAAATTAGTACTAAATGTAGTACTGTTTTTCTTTTTCCGGTTTTTATTAGTTTACGTTTACTATTTTTTTTTTTTGTGGTCGAAAATATGAATTCCCTTTTAGTCCCTGAAAAGTGTACTAACGACATAGGGGGTTCCGGAAAGGAGGTACTCACGAATTATTAACACTCACCCAACTTGACTTGGTTTAATAACCTGTGGTTCGATTTATGACGTCACTTAAACTTTTATGATGGTACTCGATTTTGTTTTGAGACATTGGTTCTGAAAAAAAGAGATTTGGTTGGTGGTAATCGTCCATTTAAAATACCATACATTTACTTTAGGGTTGTTTCGGCGAATTTTTTTTAATAATGATAGATACGTTCGTACACACGAGTGAGTACAGACTGAGAAACGCTGGGATACCTAACATCGGACGGTCCGATGGGATAAGTACCCTAAAAGCTCCGTTCTTATGACCTCACCCAACGGTAAAGGAAGAGGTCCCCTAGAAGGACTGGGTCCCTAGGTTGGACACAGAAGACGAAACCGTCTGTCTAAGAAAAGGTGATATAGTCGATCCTTGGGGGTACTTATAGATACTATGAGAGAATTTTTAACGTGTCCACTATCAAATTTTAAAGTAGAAGTAGAACATTTTTGAATAGAAGGTAAGTGTACAGAAAAGTGTCGAAAATTAAAAAGGTTCTATGTGTTCATTGTGTACACAAGTATTCGTACGAATGTCTTTCAAGTTAATAGGTTCTCTTGACCCTTCGTCAAACTGATTTATTAATTCTCGGATCCAAAATCCCTGTCCGACCCAAATTATGAACTGAGATGGTGAATGATTGTTCACTGAATTTTGAAAACCCGGAGTGAGACAAATAGATATTTTACCTTTACTACTACTATTATTATTAAAATACTCACGAAATACACAGTTCCGGACAGGATTGTTCGAAGGTACACATTGAGTCAATTGGGAGTGTTGTTGAGATAATGAAGATAAGTGTAAAACGTCTACTCCTTTGACTTCGTGTCTCTCAAATCCAATAAACAAAATTCGAGTGTCAACGTGACGATCTGATATTCGACTCTATACTTGAGAATTTACAGACATCTGACCTTCTCAGATGTGAAAGTTGGTGTTCATAGAAGTAGGACCCCAACATTACTCATTCACTTTAAATTTTTTTTCATTTCGAAATCCTGTCCCAGACGGTGTATGTTTTTACAATAGAAAATAATTGACAATATTTTATTTTTCACTTTTGGAGGTAAATAGACACGAGGTGACTGGAGAGAGGAGTTTTCTTTAGTGATGATGTATATATAAAATATGAATTTATATATAAATAAATACGTTTACCTTATTATGATCGGTAAAATAAGTCGTTTTACGAAAATTTAATAGATATGTAGAAACCTATGAACCTTAGTAAATATACTGTCACGTACTCCCAGTAAATTAAATCCTACTTCAAGTCAAGTCAAGTCAGTGAGTAAGTACAGGTTGAGAGACGCTGGGGGACCTGACGTCATGTGGTCCGGAGGGACAGGTAGTGGTTGAGGACCTCGAATGAGTTTGAGTACAGATAACTCAGTCACTACGGTAGGTTGGAAGAGTAGGAGACAACAGGGGAAGAGGACGGAAGTTAGAAACGGTCGTAGTTCCAGAAAAGTTTACTCAGTCAAGAAGCGGAGTCAACCGGTTTCATAACCTCAAAGTCGAAGTCGTAGTCAGGAAGGTTACTTATAAGTCCTAACTAAAGGAAATCCTATCTGGTCAGTCTAGAGAAAACACAGGTTCCCTTATTATGATTTGTAAAATAAATCGATTTACGAAAACTGAATAGTTATGTAGAAACCTATGAACCTTAGTAAATATACTGTCACGTGCTCCCAGTAAATTAAATCCCATTTCAAGTCAAGTCAAGTCAAGTCAAGTCAGCGGAAAATCCTATTTTCACTACCAAATTAAGTCGTCTCTTCCACTTACACTCTTTACTGTTCTGTTCCTTTACCCGAAAGTCAAAGACCTTGTCGTTTGACACCCTTCCATCTATATACCCTCTTGAGTACCTTCTAGATCACTCAATTGGAACAATCTATCTAAGGAGAGTCCGACAGAGACGTGACTATCCTCCAGACCAGGAAGGACCATTTATCTCTTACCCCTATGAAATATTTAGATACAGGACGAAAATTCTTTCATCCCTCTCCCGTATCTCGAAAAGAAAAGAGACAAAGAAGAGTGAACGGAAGTCGAGGTTTATTCGGAAAACGGTTTCACTGTATAAACCCCACCGTAAAAGACGAAGGGAAGTGATTGACTACTGCCCCTTTGAGAGTACGGACCGAGTGCCATCCGACAACGGCATGAGCTAAGAGGGCCCCCCCACTGACACTTTCCATCATTACTTCCCACTACGAAGATCGTTCGTCTCGTCACTTGTCACGTAAGCGACAACTACAACTACTACTAGTCGTCGGTGTTTGAGTCAGACCTCCCCCTTCACTAGTGTATTTTTATTTTTATATGTATTTAAGGACATTAGTGTTCAGTGAACTGACCAAGTAGTCCTTAGATCTTCCTTGTTCTATCTTTCTAATATTTCTAGTTTATATTTCTCCAGACCCTTTCATCGTGGACTTACTTGGATCCGTTCATTCGTGTTTTGCACACCTAGAAACACAGAGTGTAGTTACAGACTTCCTCGTGTAGAGACATCTTCCTTCGGGACTTGTGGAGACACCTACCTTAGTACACAGATCATCTCCAGTCGAGCGGAGACGGGAGTCGATGGGTACTTGTATCACCTGGACACTCGTTTTACGTGTCATTACCTGAACCTTCGATAAGTACTCGAGTGGATGTCAACTAGATCGACAACGACGACGATGATGTCAAAACTGAACAGTCATAATTCTTGGTTTAGACTCAGAAGTCATACCGTCGGAAGGAGTTTCCCTGGCCAGTCAATGAACTAATTGGGTAGTCAATTAGTTATACACTACTTGAGTGTACAACGTCCATACTCACTCAGACGGAAGTAACAGGATTCACGTAGTCGGTTGTTGTGGTCCGACACGATTTATAAGTAGGAGGGACAAGGAAGTATAGAGTTCTTGTGGAGTAGTAACGTGACTGGTATAACGTAAGGTTAAGAGACACCGATGAAGTTGTTTCGACGGTTGAGGGACTACCATCACAGATTCACAATCAAAAGAACTCAAGACATCGGGAGAGTATCTCGATATGGTGTATGGTATACGAAATATTTATAAACCATCTATTTACTTATTCAAAGGGTTTTTTTGAGTACGTTTGTAACTTTCCTCCCTACCATTCTCGGTCTTGATCAGATCGTCGTCACCCCGGTCCTTGGAAACGTTGTCACGTTCTTGGAAAAAACCATACTAACCGGGGTGTAGTCCGGGGCGTAAGGGGTTGGACCCCTTAGGTCGTTTCCCTGACCCTTAGGGGTCCCTTAGACTGAAACTTCCAGTCGCCCTGAACTAATGTCTCGAAGGTGTCCTGACCCCTTTTGTCTCTGAGGACCTCCCGTGGTCGTGTGGAACACGTGGGTCGTGGGTCTCGTTTCCTCGTCGCCGGGGTGGGCTCTGACTCGTCTGGACGGACACTCCCAAACCCCCAGAGGACGCCTGCACACCCAGGTGTCGCCGGGTGGAATCCCAGTCTCGAGACTGTTGTCGTCAGAACCCTCCACGTCACACAACCGTAGTCAGGAGAATCTCCTCCAGGGGGAACCGTGATGGTATCTCGGAGGTCCACCCGCTAGGTGTTTGCCCTCTAGGATGGTTCAACCCCTTCCCGTCACTGTTTTATTTTTAACGGTTTGTTTGTTTTTGATTACAGAAACGTGATTTTAATAGAAAATCGTAACTACACTACTAATTGTCGTTTTAGTGTACATTTCATGAATGAATTGTCCCTATCCGTCAGTTGTCTGACGTCGAAAAAATTATTGTTTCGAAAATTCTCCCTACCTTAAGCTACATTAATGTTCTTAACCTGTAAGTTAAACTTAAAAGAGGAATAAGTTTATGTTTTTTCTTTTTTTTGTGAATAAAAATTTACAACTAGAAACATACAGTATGACAGGATGAAATTTCGTGTCTTTAAATATGACGATAGTGACTTTTGACTCCTTTTGGACTACCAATTTTTGAATAAATCTCAATCTGACAACCTATAGTAATAGTTTAACCGGGTCTATCAGTCGAAAGGAGAGAACGAATAAACGTCTAAATTTTTTGTCATTCTGAGGTTTACGTTGAACCATATATAGTGACCTGGGTCCTTATCTTTTTTTAATAACTTTTTTGACTACTTTAGATTTATTTCAGATATACAATCAATTCACTATAAGGTTACAATTAAAGTAAAACTATTTCTAGTACCAACGTATTCTATAATTATAATTTCCTTCGACCCATTCCCCATAAGCCCTTGAGGAACAAAATAAAAATTCTTGCAAGACTTTTAGAATTTAATAAAATTTGATTTTTCAAAAATTCCATGTATACTTTTCTTTTTTATTGAACCTCCTGTGCGTTTTACCTCGTGTGTCGTTTTTTTTTCTGTTCAAGGACGAGAGTTCCTGGAACATCAGGGTAACTCAGTCCTTTATTGGAACTTCATTAAGTACTTTGTTATAAAGTAGGGTACTATGTCCGTCATGATATGTCACTATTTATCCTATCTGACGGATAGAGACGGTGAAATTATCGACACACTATGACCTATTCAACGAAGGGACCACCAAGTCGTCATTCGCCATTTCTTAGGTGGAAGTTACATCCTCTGTGTCCAAGTTAGGGACCCAGTCCTTCTAGGGGACCTCCACCTTTAGTGTTAGGTGAGGTCATAAGAGCGGACCCTTTAAAGTATTTGTCTCCTCGGACCACTCGATGTCAGGTACTCCAGCGTTTCTCAGTCTACGTTGACTCGTACGTACGTGACCCATTCAACGAATTTGAAGTGTGGAGTCAAAGAAGTTGACATTTTTTCTTACTTTTATTATCGTGGATGGTGTCCAAACAAAACTCCTAAATTGTTATACAATTTGTGAATCTCGACTCATGTGACATTTGAAATATTCTTATAAACAATAATACCAATATAATATTTCAAAATCATAATATAATATTTCATATTATGTTTTTATCTATCTATCGTGAAAGTATGACCTTTCGTTCTTCATATTGACAGTGACTTATGTATCGTTTAGGATTTCTGTGGTGGTTTTTTGATCTCGAGTAGTTACTTAAGTCATTTGACGTCATATGATTTAATTATATGTCTTTAGACAACACAAAGATATGTGTATGTTACTTGATAGTTGTGCTCTTTAATTCCTTTATTATGTTAAATGTTAACGTAGTTTTTATTGTTTTATGAATTCTTATTTGGACGGAGTCCTGTACTTTCTGGATATAAACCTTTTGATATTCTGTGACTACTTTTTTTAATTACTGTTTGTCTACCCTTCTATATGACACAAGAACCTGACCTTTAAAATTATGACAATTGTATTAGTATGATGGGTTCCTTTAGATGTCTGATTTACGTTAAGGATAGTTTTACGGATAATGTGTAATGTGTCTTGATCTTGTTTATTAGGATTTTAAATGTACCTTAGTGTTTTCTGAGACTTAAGGAGTTCGATAGAAATTTTTCTTTTTTGACCTCGATAGTACGAGGGACTGAAGTTTACCGTGATGTTTTAATGTCATAAGTTTTGTGACATTGTGACCGTGTTTTTTTCTGTGTATCCAGTCACCTCGTCTTATTTCCCGGGTCTTTATTTGGGTGTGTGGATACCAAGTGATTAGATACTGTTTCCTCCATTATTATATGTTGTCTTTTTTCGGTCACAGATTATTGACCACGACCCTTTTGACCTGTCGTTGTTCATTTTCTTACTTTAATCTGGTACAGAATTGTGGTATATGTTTTTATTTGAGTTTTACCAAATTTCAGGATTAATATTCTGACCTTTGGGATTTTGAGGACCTCCTTTTACATCCTCCTAGTGAGAAACTGTATTTATCGTTATAAAAGGTCCTAGATAAGTAACCTTCTTGACTACGACTTCAACTTCCACGTTATGACACCGGTGAACTACACTTCTCGGCTGAGGAACCTTTTCTGAGACCAGGACCCTTTCTAACTTCCGTCCTCCTCTTCCCGTGCTGTCTCCTACTCTACCAACCTACCGTAGTGACTGAGTTACCTGCACTCAAACTCACTTGAGGCCCTCTACCACTACCTGTCCCTTCGGACCGCACGACGTCAAGTACCCCGGTGTTTCTCAGTCTGTGTTGAACCGTTGATTTGTTGTCGTATCGTTATAAAGGATTCTAGATAAAGATTTCCGTATCCCATATTTTCGTTTTTATCTGTTGACTTCGGATTAATTTAAATTCTCAAAGACGTATCGTTTCTTTTCGTGGTTATTTTACTTTTCTACTTGATCTCTTACCCTCTGTTATAACCTTTAATATACTGGTTATTCCTCAATTATAAGTTTTATATATATTTTTCGTGAATGTAAAGTTGTAGTTTTTTTATTTGTTGGTTTAGTTTGTCACCCATCTTCTGAACTTATCTGTAAAAAGGTTTCCTCTGGTACGTTTAGTGGTTATCTGTATACTTTTCTCCGAATTGTAGCGATTAATAATCTCGTTCCGTTTAGTTTTGGTGTTACTCCATAGTGGAGTGTAGACAGTCTTATCGATAGTAGTTTTACAGACGTTTATTGTTTACAACCTCTCCTGCACATCTTTTCCCTTGGGATCATGTGAGAACCACCCCTACATTTAACTTCGTCAGTGATACCTTTTGTCATACTTCAAAGGAGTTTTTTAATTTCATCTTTATAGTGCGGAGGTACGTTTCAACGAGTCAGAGAAACACTGGGGTACCTGACATCGTTGGAGACAGGTGACCTAAGAGGTCCGTTCTTGTGACCTCACCCAACGAGACGGGAGGAGTTTCCCTAGAAGGACTGGGTCCCTAACTTGGTCGAAGAGATACAACTTCGGGTCTTTATGGTATACTAGGACTTTAAGGTGAGAACTTATCTATTGACCTTTTTTACTTTTGTGAATTTAGTTCTTATATATTTGTTGAGGTCATAAGTGTCGTCGTGATAAATGTTATCGGTTCTGTGTCTTCAATGGGTTCACGGGTAGTTGTCTAATAACCTAATTCTAGAGAGAGAGAGAGAGAGAGAGAGAGAGAGAGAGAGTGTGTGTGTGTGTGTGTGTGTGTGTGTGTGTGTGTGACCTTATAATAAGTCGGTGGTTTTTACTTTTCGACAGTAAACGTCGTTACACCCACCGGATTCCGAAGGGACTACTGAGTTTACCGTTTCTTAGCCGGACGTTACGTCCTCTGGGATCTCGTGTAATACGAACTACTTTATTCAGTCTGTCTACTGTATTTCACACCTTAAGACCCTGTAACTAGTCTCTCGTCGAGAGACCAAAGGGTCCTAGGACGTGTACCTTCCTCACCAAAGAAACTGACCATTCAAAATACCACAACAAGACTTTCAAGAAGGAGATAAAGGAAAGAAGATTTTGATCCATTCCGTTAAAGACAATAAGAGTTGACCTGGGACTGATAATGTGACGAAGTACCCTAATCGTTTTTCTCTATTCTTTCGGAAGAAGTCGTTAGTTACGTTTCTTTGTCTCCTTTTGTTGTATTACCCTTTCTGATCTCTAGAGAAGTTCTTTTAATCTTTCTGGTTCCCTTGTAAAGTACGTTTCTACCTGAGTTATTTCCTGTCTTTACCATACCTGGATTGTCTTCGTCTTCTATAATTCTTTTCTACCGTTTTTATGCGTCTTCTTGACATGTTTTTTCTAGAAGTACTGGGTCTATTAGTACTACTACACTAGTGATTAGATCTCGGTCTGTAGAACCTTTCACTCCAGTTCACCCAGAACCTTTCGTAGTGATACTTGTTTCGATCACCTCCACTATCTTAAGGTCAACTCGACAAAGTTTAGGACTTTCTACTACGACACTTTCACGAAGTGAGTTATACGGTCGTTTAAGCCTTTTGAGTCGTCACCGGCGTCTTGGCCTTTTCCAGTCAAAAGTAAGGTTAAGGTTTCTTTCCGTTACGGTTTCTTACGAGTTTTATGACGTGTTAACGTGAGTAGAGTGTACGATCATTTCATTACGAATTTTAAGAGGTTCGCTCCGAAGTCGTTATGAACTTGGCACTTGAGGGACTACAAGTTCGACCAAAATCTTTTCCGTCTCCTTGGTGTCTAGTTTAACGGTTGTAGGCGACCTACTACCTTTTTCGTTCTCTCAAGGTCTTTTCGTAGATAAAGACGAAATAACTGATACGGTTTCGGAAACTGACACACCTAGTGTTATTTGACACCTTTTAAGAAGTTCTCTACTCTTATGGTCTGGTGGACTACGACCCCAGGTCGGGGCCACCTAGGTCCCTTAAGCTTCCCACCTGCCGCAACCGCACCTTTCTGAACAAATAAATAATAATATTCTAATCTAATTCTTTGATATCGCATCATCCTTCTAATTCACCTCCTTCTCCCGACTTATCGAACCAAATGCGCCTTCTGGTTATTTTAAGCGCCTTCTGGTTATTTTAAGGTCTGTTCCTTAAACGTGGTAGATGCAACCCGGTGGCCGCGGGCGAACTTATAGATTCCCACGGAGCGGAATTAGAGGGAAAGCGCGCCCAGAATTGTCGGTCCCGTTCATTCATCTGGACCGCTCGGAGGCGCGGGGTCCACCTCTAAGTCGGACTTCAATTTCATTTCTCGTCTCTCTCCCTTTCCCTCTCTTCTTCTTTCTCTCTCTTTCTGTGCCCCCCTCGGTCTCAGGGTTCTTTGGTCCGGCTCTCTTTGATCAGGCTCTTTGACCAGGCTCTTCGACCGGGGTAGGAAATAACAAGTCTTCCGAAAAATATGAAAACTATTTTGTACCTCTAGTTACCCATTGTGTTTCAATACATCGCAAGTCGGGTCTGAGAAAGACATATAGTAAAACATATGTTTTCCAGAGTCCACTAAATGTAATAGAAGACCGGTTCTCCGAACAATTGTGAAAAACCGAAAGAAGGAATTACTTACAATTAAAACAAAGGGGACTTCACGAAAAAAAATTAGACGTAGAGGAATTTCGTAATTTCAATGTAGAGATATCTTGTTTCCACGTCACCCAATATTGAGTTTCTAGATTACAACGATTATGGTCCAGATGATGAACAAAAAGATATATGGTTGATATAGATTTTTATTTCCTATACTTTTAAACCGTCGTTCGTAACTGAGTTGTTTACTTTGGAAATTAGTCAGGATAAGATTTCTAAAACTGAGGAGCCTTCGGGGATGTAAGGATCCTACAAAATTTGAAGGACACGGAGGACGCCAGTCCTCCGGAGTTTGTTAGTGTGCGCGTCGACATGCTCAGGACGTCCGTCCGATCTTTCGGTAGCCTCCCCATAAACCTAACTTTGTGAGAAAGTTTACGTCTTCTGATTTCGGGACTTAACTGAAAAAGGTCTTTTACAGTCTTCTCACCTTNTTAGTCAGGATAAGACTTCTAAAACTGAGGAGCCTTCGGGGATGTAAGGATCCTACAAAATTCGAAGGACACGGAGGACGCCAGTCCTCCGGAGTTTGTTAGTGTGCGCGTCGACATGCTCAGGACGTCCGTCCGATCTTTCGGTAGTCTCCCCATAAACCTAACTTTGTGAGAAAGTTTACGTCTTCTGATTTCGGGACTTAACTGAAAAAGGTCTTTTACAGTCTTCTCACCTTTTCGTCTCGTGTTTTCGGCCGTCTAAAAACAACCCCATGTACGAATCCTTAAAGGTCTCCCCGGGGACTTCAGACTCGTGCGGAACGCATACAGTCGAAGGAAGGAGTACTGGAACAGTGCCCGTCCTAAGGAGTGTGACCGAGGGCCGTTGGACTGGACAGAGAACTCTTTAGACATACGTCCAGTCCTTCGTTGTCAATCTTGACCTGTACCTTGTTGTCTGACTGAGGTTTATCCTTTTCCTCCTGCAGTTCCGACATATAACAGTGGGACGAATAACTTGAATATACGACTCATGTAGTACTCTTTGCGACCTGACCTTCTTTGTGTTCGACCTTAGTTCTAACGGCCCTCTTTATAGTTATTGGAGTCTATACGTCTACTGTGGTGGGAATACCGTCTTTCACTTCTCCTTGATTTTTCGGAGAACTACTTTCACTTTCTCCTCTCACCTTTTCAACCGAATTTCGAGTTGTAAGTGTTTTGCTTCTAGTACCGTAGACCAGGGTAGTGAAGTACCCTTTATCTACCCCCTTGTCACCTTTATCACAGTCTGAAATAAAAACCCCCGAGGTTTTAGTGACGTCTACCACTGACGTCGGTACTTTAATTTTCTGCAAATGAGGAACCTTCTTTTCAATACTCGTTGGATCTATCATATAAGTTTTCGTCTCTGTAATGAAACGACTGATTCCAGACAGATCAGTTCCGATACCAAAAAGGTCATCAGTACATACCTACACTCTCAACCTGACACTTCTTCCGACTCACGGCTTCTTAACTACAAAAACTTGACACCACAACCTCTTCTGAGAACTCCCAGGGAACCTGACGTTCCTCTAGGTTGGTCAGGTAAGACTTCCTCTAGTCGGGACCCTAAAGAAACCTTCCTTACCGCCATTTCGACTTTGAGGTCATGAAACCGGTGGAGTACGCTTCTCAACTGAGTAACCTTTTCTGAGACTACGACCCTCCCTAACCCCCGTCCTCCTCTTCCCCTGCTGTCTCCTACTCTACCGACCTACCGTAGTGCCTGAGCTTCCTGCAACTCAGACTCACTCGAGGCCCTCTACCACTACCTGTCCCTCCGGACCGTACGACGTTAAGTACCCCACCGTTTCTCAGCCTGTGCTGACTCGCTGACTTGACTTGACTGACTACCCTAATGAAACACATAATACACTTTATTAAGTGTACCATGTAATTTTTGGTACGGACTGTGTATCATTCTTGAGTTATTAAGTAGAAACTTAATAAAAATTTAATGTCAGTAATTATAACAACTTTAAGCTAACGAGAACCGAAAAGACGAAAGGAATCGTTCATAATAAAGAAAAAGGAAAAAATTACAAAATATAAAATAAAAGACACACGTGAAAATTTCTGAATGTATACATAATATAAAACAAAGATAACTTCATATCAACTACGTGTTGTACTCAAAGTCTACATCTTGTATCACTTAGTATTAAAAATTTCCAAATCGATAATATTTTATAACTGGTATTAAAGACAGTCAAGTCAAGTAAACGAGTCAGCACAGACTGGGAAACACTGGGTACCTGACGTCGTGGGTAAAAGACCCGACATGTTATATAGGTGGTGGGATCGACGAAGGGACTTAAACTTTCAGTCTCAGTCTTGAAACCGAAGTCTGGATGTGATACGGATATCTCAGTGTTTTCGTTTACACTTGACACCATTGTGAGTGACTTTATTTTTGTGTTTCGACTTCTCCTGACTACTCTTTCTAGTACTGAAATCAAATCCTGCACATCAAGGATATCTTGTAGGTTTACTTATAAATATCTTACGTTATCCTTTATGTATAAATATTCCTTCTCTAAATCCGATTTAAATACGGTCCCTTACTCTATTTACTATACATTTGTAAAGGAAATAGGACTATAGTTGGTTCACTGTTCACTGTTCAGGTCCTTTTACTCTAAATTTGTTCGAACCTTGACTAATTTCATACCTGTCATTTACTCGGACACCTCACTATACTCTAGTACTCTATCATTCTCACATGTAGCTGTAAAATCCTTAGTCGATTGATTTTACCTGACCTTATACACTTAAGTTGAGTTTACCGGTAATGTAGATGATGACACCCGTTCTTAGGGAATTTTCTTGACCTCATCGGTAGTGTCAGTTGTTTTCTCAGACTTTATGTCATGAACCTATGTTAGAGGTTTTACTGTCTTACTAGGGACAAGCAAAGGTTCCGTTTGGTAAGTTATAGTGTCATTAGATTCAGATACGAGGCTGGTCATTACGACTTCTTCGACTTCAACTTGTCAAGATTCTTCTGGATGTTCTGGAAGATCCTGATTGTAGGTTTTTTGCTACAGTAAAAGTATTATCCCCTGACCTTACGTTTTCATCCTTCAGTTCTCTATGGACCTCATTATCCGTTTAAACCGGAACCTCATGTCTTACTTCGTCCCGTTTCCGATTATCTTAAGACGGTTCTTTTACGTGACCAATATCGTTTGTGGGAGAAGGTTGTTGTGTTCTCTTCTGGAATGTGTACCTGTAGTGGTCTACCAGCTGTGGTTTTAGTCTAACTAATATAAGAAACGTCGGTTTCTACCTCTTCGGGATATGTCGGTAGTTTTTATTCTGACCCTCGACTGACACCGAGTCTAGTACTTGAGGAATAACGGTTTAAGTCTGAATTTAACTTCTTTCATCCTTTTTGGTGATCTGGTAAGTTCACACTAGATTTAGTTTAGGGAATACTAATATGTCAGTTTCACTCTTTATCTAAGTTCCCAGATCTAGACTATCTGTCTCAGGGACTTCTTGATACCTACCTCCAAGTACTGTAACATGTCATCCGTCACTAGTTATAGTAGGGGTTCTTTTTCTTTACGTTTTCCGTTTTACTAGCAGGCTCCTCCGGAATGTTTATCGACTCTTTTCTTTTCTACACTTTCCGTTACCTCTTTTCCTTTGTATGTGTAAACTTACGTCAAAGTTTCTTATCTTTTCTCTCTATTCTTTCGGAAGGAGTCACTAGTTACGTTTCTTTATCTCCTTTTGTTATCTTACCCTTTCTGATCTCTAGAGAAGTCTTTTAATCTCTATGGTTCCCTTGTAAAGTACGTTTCTACCCGAGTTATTTCCTGTCTTTATCATACATGGATTGTCTTCGGTTTCTATAATTCTTCTCCACCGTTCTTATGTGTCTTCTTGACATGTTTTTTCTAGAATTACTGAGTCTATTGGTGCTACCACACTAGTGAGTGGATCTCGGTCTGTAGGACCTTACACTTCAGTTCATCCGGAATCCTTCGTAGTGATACTTGTTTCAATCACCTCCACTACCTTAAGGTCAACTCGATAAAGTTTAGGATTTTCTACTACGACACTTTCACGACGTGAGTTATACAGTCGTTTAAACCTTTTGAGTCGTCACCGGTGTCCTGACCTTTTCCAGTCAAAAGTAAGGTCAGGGTTTCTTTCCGTTACGGTTTCTTACGAGTTTGATGGTGTGTTAACGTGAGTAGAGTGTGCGATCGTTTCAATACGAGTTTTGAGAGGTTCGGTCCGAAGTTGTCATGTACTTGATACTTGAAGGTCTACAAGTTCAACCTAAATCTTTTCCGTCTCCTTGACCTCCAGTTTAACGGTTGTAGGCAACCTAGTAGTTATTTCGTTCTCTCGAGGTCTTTTTGTAGATGAAGACAAAGTAACTGATACGGTTTCGTAAACTGACACACCTAGTGTTATTTGACACTTTTTAAGAATTTCTCTACCCTTATCGTCTTGTGGACTGGACGAACGACTCTTTAGACGTACGTCCAGTCCTTCGTTGTCAATCTTGACCTGTACCTTGTTATCTGACCAAGGTTTAACCCTTTCCTCATACAGTCCCGAAATATAACAGTGGAACGAATAGATTAAATATACGTCTCATGGAGTACTCTTTACAATCCGACCTACTTCGTGTTCGATCTTAGTTCTAACGGTCCTCTTTATAGTTATTGGAGACTGTACGTCTACTGTTGTGGGAATACCGTCTTACACTTCTCCTTGATTTGTCGGAGAACTACTTTCACTTTCTCCTCTCACTTTTCCAACCGAATCTTGAGTTGTAAGTCTTTTGATTCTAGTACCGTAGACCAGGGTAGTGAAGTACCGTTTGTCTATCCCTTTGTTATCTTTGTCACTGTCTGAAATAAAACCCCCGAGGTTTTAGTGACGTCTACCACTGACGTCGGTACTTTAATTTTCTGTGAACGAGGAACCTTCTTTTCAATACTGGTTGGATCTGTCGTATAAGTTTTCGTCTCTGTAATGAAACGGATGTCCCCAGGCAGATCAGTTCCGATACCAAAAAGGTCATCAGTACATACCTATACTCTCAACCTGATTATCAGAATTATCTCTTTCGACTCGTGGTTTCTTAACAACGAAAAATTGACACCACAACCTCTTCTGAGAACTCTCAAGGAACCTGACGTTCTAGGTTGGTCAGTTAGGATTTCCTTTAGTCAGGACTTATAAGTAACCCTCCTGACTACGACTTGGACTTTGAGGTTATGTTGACTGCGCTTCTTGACTGAGCAAACTTTTCTGGGACTACGACCCTTTCCAACTTCCGTCCTCCTCTTCCCCTGGTGTCTCCTACTCTACCAACCTACCGTAGTGGCTGAGTTACCTGTACCCAAACCACCTGAGGCCCTCAACCACTACCTGTCTCTCCGGACCGCACGACGTCAGGTACCCCAGCGTTTCTCAGCCTGTGCTGACTCTCTGACTCGACTTGACTTGACTTCCTTACAAGTATCGTGTTCTTCATTTCCGGTGACTGCCTTTGAATTTCTAGTGGTTCTCAATTCTCCACCTGTGCTCTCCTCAAATTTGTCCTTTTAGCCCTAGTTTTATCTTCTTTTTTGTTCTCTTACATAATGGTGTCTTAGGGTCCCTTCTGTCAGAAAGTACTTTCTTCTGCCCTTAGTTGACGGGTAGGTACTAGTTGACACTATTCCTGGTTTTGCTCAAAAGGTCTAAATCGTTGTTTACTGAGATGTGTATAAAAATGAAATTATGAATTGAATTCGAGACATTCTACTAAGGTAATATAGACGGATGTTCTATTAACTCAAGTCTCATATGGCTGAGGAAATAGGGATCCTGGTTCGTGTATATTACCTATTTACTTACAAAAACAAAATACTTACTCATTTAGACCCGTTCCCAAAGAGTCCACTGAGTCACCATTTCTTAAACGGACAGTTAAGTCCTCTACACCCAACCTAGGGACCCAGTCCTTCCAAGGAACCTCTTCCTTTACCGTTGGGTGACGTTATAAGAACGGACCATTTAGGGTCCCTGTTTTCTTGGACCGTCTGATGACAGGTCACCCTAGAGTTTTCTCAGTCTGTACTGAATCGTTGATTTGTTGTTGTGTTTAAACCCCCGTATCTTTATATGAATTACCACGATCGAGTTTCTGCCTAGTCCTTTTTCAAAAGAAAGGACTCACTTCAGAATGCGTGTTTTCTCTCTTAACGATACTACTTATTTTTATGTAGATGTTTCTTTCTTAATAGTTTTGTTAAATCCTTCATAAACATCGACCAAAATCCTTTTAAAAAGAAGGACTACGGGGAACGAGATTTATAAGTGGATCAGATGAACTATAAGGAAGAAAACTTTTTTAGCAGACTTCGATAACAATGGTTTGTGTTCAAGGACACGGGTTACGTTCACTCTACTTTGTTTGGTTTTGTAGTCATCAACCTCGTCTTTCTAAATAACGTCCTGGTACGTTCCTCTGCCCACCGAACATAGGTTTTTTGGGGGTTGAGGAGCTTCCCAAAGTCGTTTAATGAAAATTTCCGCTCTACTCTCGCCCCGTACCGACCAACAACGGTTGAAGAACTACCTCCTTAGCAAACAAGAACGTCGACGGGTGCATCCACTCAGTGTTACAAGGACATTTGAAGGTTGTCCTGTTTATGATAACAAAGAAGACGTTGAGAAATTAGAGATTTACTTACCTGAGAATTTTCGGTCTCGGAATTCTTATCCGATAAGGTATATGAAGTCCGATATCCGTTGTAAGAAAATGTTTTCCGGGTCTTAGTCGTACTGATTTGTGTCCGTTGTTTCGTTTTCAAGTTTCGTTTTATGTAAAATTCGATTGCCGTCTTTTAAGTCTTTACTTGTTACACGATGTCATCTCATATGAGTCCTTACACGTCCTACATTTGTTATACTGAAGGGGAGACACTGAAACCTCTGTCAATGTCACAAACGAAGTAGTACTGAATTGATAAACGTACCAAATACACAATCAGAAAAAGACACACAAAGTAAAAAAAAAATTATAACAAATTTTATGTCAACAGGACAAATATTACGAGGGAGCTAAAAAAGTAACTCTTCTGTACAGATTCATCGTTAAACTCCCGAAGGGACCACCGAGCCACCATTTCTTAGGCGGACGGTTACGTCCTCTGTACCAAGCTAGGGACTAGACCCTTCGCCTCGTTTGATTCGGGTAGACAGTATTCATGACTCGGACACGAATCACGGGTCCCCAGGGTCGGCGACTCGGGGGCACGGCGTCAAGGACGACGGACGTGTGGGATCTCGGACACGACCCGTCGTTCTCTTCGGTGGCTCCACTTTTCAGACGCGCGGTGCGGTCTGTCGTCGGGTCGACCGACATCGACCTCTTTTGGGACGCGTCGTTGTTTCTGGGTCGTGTCGGTTTTTACTTACGTGTTTATTTCCGAAATTTGACTCTCTTTTTTTTTATCGTTAAACTAAGACCGTTTCTTTTATACAGAAGAGTACCCAATTTAAATATGTCTTCTGTTCACCCTTTTTTTTGGGAAACTTTCTGTTTAGGTAACTCACGAAGGACGGTTATTCTCGCATTATGAAGGAGCAACAGTAATTACTTTCTATTGTGTGCGAAAAGTTTCAAGACATTCTGCAAGGTTTGTTTCTTTTGTGAGTTTACTCAGTGGACAAAAGTGTAAGTTCCAATTCTTCGGTATATTTAAAGAGGTCGGAGGCCGTGTCTTGTGGTTTACGGGGCATTCACGTTCCTCCGTCGATACGCCGACCGTGACGACACGCGGCGCACGGACGACGGACCGTCGGGCCGGGACGGTGAGTCGGGTCCGGGCCCTCCGCTCCCGCTGGGCGCGACCGTCGACCGAGTCCATGCAGAGACCGGGCGAGAGGACCCGGCGACGCCTGAAAGGTCTGTTTGACACGAAACGGTGAAATTATTGAAAGGGCTAATATTTCCGTAATATACGAAATTAGTTCATCGCCTAATTCACGTTCGAGACTTCGGACGGTCTCCCCTAAGTTCAAGTTGGAGGAGGTGAGGACCCACCTACCTGTCTCCGTACAATAATTGGAAACTCGAAGTTAAAAGATCGACTTCTATGTTACTATAGTTAGTTTACCCCCACAACACTTCGTTGTAGGGACTCTGTATATTTAACTTCGAAAGTGCTGGTGATGTCACATAACATTGAGATCTATAAGAGTATTTGTCGTTTCGCTACGAAGAATTCTACTCCTGGGATCACTACCTCTCTGAACTCTTGTCTTTTACTCCCATCTACAACCTCGAGAGGACGATTATTTGGCTACTACTACCCACTCCGTACTTGAAGACTGAAGCAAAAGAGTATATAGGTCACCTCTGTCATTATGACACAAAATATGGACCTCCTCAGATCGTTTATTTACTTCACCATTGTTATGATTGATAGCACATATATCGTTGAAGTCTAATACTTTATGCAGGATTGCACCACAGTAACTTAGGAGTCGAGATAGGACCCTTTTTCTTCTTTGGTTTTATTTCAACTAAGTGTAGGGTGTATGAACGAGTGATATCTCTGTTCTCAGTTCTTGTTCAAGACCAAGTTTTCAGTACATGAAAGGTTATATAATGAATTATTAATAGGATTACACTCACTCCCTGTCTTTCACAATCACCGAGTCAACTCAGGTTGAGAAAAAGCTGGAGTACCTGACATCGGATATCCCGAGGAGACGGGTACCCTAAGAGGTCCGTTCTTATGACCTCACCCATCGGTAAGGGAAGAGGTACCCTAGAAGGACTGGGTCCCTAGCTTGGGTTCGGAGGAACCCAAGAGGCCTAAGAAATGTCCGACTCGGTGGTCTTTTCGGGTTTCACGTACAATAATAATGAACCATTTTCAAAACAAATATTTAAATTCGCAATTCGTATTCTTTTCAACTCAAAATAAAGTGTGATTGAAACTGAAAAAACTTTCAGGAACATTACACAACCTAACTTGGTGTACTATACTGACTATAAACTGGTAATAAATTTTACACAAATAAAATAAAAACCGACGCGACCCAGAAGCAACGACACACGCCCGAAGGACGTCAACGTTACGTATCGGAAGAGTACCGTCACCACAGAGAGCATTCCTCCTATCCGAGTCATCGACACGTGTGTCCGAATCAACGTGGTGCCGTACACCTTAGGAGGGTCTCGTCCACAGTTTGGGTACAGGAGACGTAACCGTCCGTCTCAAAATTGTTGACCTGGTAGTCCCTCCAGGATAAACTGACAAAAGAAAACTAGATTTTTTACAGGTAAAGTATACCAAGGTGGAAGACCTAAGAGGTCCCCCTCAGGTGAACGTCCTCACAGCTCGGGGAAGTGGGTCGCACGTCTAACGGTCATTTGGTCTCCCTCCAAGAGATCAACATTTCCTTCCATCCTTTTGAGTAGAGTTCCTATGACTCTCTAAAGAAGGTCTCCCACAGAAACATTTCGACGACCGAGACCTTCCCTCTTTTACTCGATAAACAAAAATTTAGTCCCTAATTGAGGGGTGACAGGACCTACTTGTCACTCATGAACATAACTTACTTTGTGTCAGGAACCCTTGTCCTTCTCTCTCATGGAATGACGATTCCAATGAATGCACTTCAAGTATGTGGATTGAGTAAAGCTGGCGTGATAGTATGTAATTGTACTGCGACATCCAAAAAGACTCCTTTACCCGAAACCTTAGCCTTATCCTGAAGTTTATGGGTAAGGAAACCAATGAGGACCCCACTGAAGTACGTTCAATGAAGGGAAGAGACTCGGTACTAAGAAGTCTACACTTTATCCTTTCATAACGGTATGGGTTGAAGGTCCCACCAATACTCCAAATTTATTCTATTCGTATATTTCGAGAACCATACCAAGGACGGTGATCATTCACGAAGTAGTTCCAAGAACCCTCCGACGACGACAACAATAAAAGTAAGTGAGAGATAAAAAAGGATAAATCCGACGCCCTGGCGATAGGAGTGTGGGTAAGTGACCCCGGGAAATTCTTTAATAGTCCCTGGATTGACGTGTACCTTGTGTGGATTCTCTGGTCGAAATGGAATGTCGAAGTGTCGCTCCCAAAATGTCTCTTAAATCGATACCTTTCTCGCGACCGGACCGTTCGCCAGTTCTTTGAGTCCTGGTCAAACGGATGATTGAATTATGCACTGACGCCTCGTGTAGTAAATCAATGATACTGAAAACTAAAGAAGTGGATCTCTTATGTATATAATTTACTTAATTACAGGATTAAAGGAAAGGGTCCTGACTTTACAATTCTGGAAATTGGAGTCCCTGGACTGGAGGTCTCGCAGAATCTTTCCCGACCCACTGAAACCTAGAGGGGTTTCCCAGAGACTACGGTTCCCTTCTGGAGTCCACGTGTGGAACTCCCCTGTGACCCGTGAGAAGGGTTGGTAATTTTTGTTCAGATACAAAATATTTAATATGTTACCCCATTATCTTTTTATCTCCCTGAGAAAACCGGTACTTTACTTTACCGTTACTGAGTAGTAGTTATAATTTAAAAGAAGGGTACTTACGTGAGAACAAAATGGACCAATGACACATTGATAAGACGGAAGTCTGATGATAAACCCAGGTATCCTTAGTCTCCGTTTCTACCTGTCTGAAGACTCTATTTTCTGTTGTTTGTTCCTAATGTCTGGTTAATGAGAGAAAGGTTGTCCTGATAGAATTCTCTAAAATAAGTAGACTGAGTTTTTACTTCTTACGGTTATCAAATCTTCAGTCTGAGTTCGCCTACCTTCCTAAGAAAGTGGAAGGATATTGACCTTATAATTCGGGGGCATAATATCTCTAGTACGTCGTCGGGTCTACACCTCATGGCCTACAACGTCTTAAAAGCGATAAGGGTTTAGTCGGTTTTACCTGAAGGTTTCATCAGTGGATGTCCAGTCAAAACGAAGCCGAGTAAAACCGTTTTCGTTATATCAGAAAAAGGATTTTCCAGTTTGAACAAAAGAACGAACGATGGTCCTAGTACTGTATATGAAGTCTGAATGGTGTATAGTGTCACTTAGTTAATCACCGGTTCCGGAAGTTTTATACCTCGCTTCACTAGGGTGACTGCAAATTCTCTCAATTTACCCCTTGACGACTATAGTACTAACCGAAACGTTCTTTTCCATTCCTTCTAAGGAAGTCCGACTAGGACACACGACAAAACGAACAACACATATAGGTACGGGAGGACAAAAGGTCTAAATTTTAGAAATTACTCTATATCTATCTACTATCTGTCTATGTAGCTAGAGAAACGTCTAATTACCTTATGTCTATATTTCTACACACATATATATAGTTACAATGATGTAAAAAAGATCAGGTAATTAAATCTCGGTGAAAAATATCGTCTTCTACCTTTTGATACTAGGTACACGGTTTAGACATTTATTTATAAATAATCTTGTATCGGTAAGCCAAGTCAAGTCAGTGAGTCGGTACAGACTGACAAACGTTGGGGTACCTGACGTCGTACGGTCCGGAGGGACAGGTAGTGGTTGAGGGTCTCGAATGAGTCTGAATACAGGTAACTTGACCCCAGAGGACGTTACGTCCGCGTAAGAAATGGTTGACTCGATACTCCCTTCGGGTTTGTATCGGCACAAGAAAGTAAATGGATAACAGACACTCACGAAACCCGATGTTACTGTCTGAAATCATTTACGTTGTCTCTAGTACTTCGGGTGTTTAGACCAGGAAACGTCTTTTTCAAACGGTTGGAGATAGAATATTTTACTTAGTAAAATATATGTACATATTTAATATTCGTTCCCGAAGGGTCCATCACGATCACCATTTCTTGGACGGACGGTCACGTCCTCTGTATACTCTGTACACAAACTAGGGATCCAACCCTTCCAGGGGACCTTCTCCCGTACCGTTGGGTGAGGTCATAGGAACGGACCTCTTAGGGTACCTGTCTCTTCGGTTCGTCCGATACCAGGTATCATAGTGTCTCTCAGTCTGTGTTGACTTCGTTGAATCGTGCGTGTGTGTATATATTCGTTTTCTTCTCCAATGTTGAAGGTTTCCGGGATTCACCAGAGATTCTTAACTTAACGGGGACACCGGATAACGGTTGTGGCAAATACATAAATCATTCTTTCGTCTTTTATCTTTTAAAATACAATTTCCCGAATTCCTCTATTTTGGGTATATGTACTTGACGATAATTAATGACCACAAAGTACCACGTTTAAAATCTCCTTTTACAATGAGAAAACCAGATGAAATTATAATGAAGGACTCATGACACTGAAATCGACTTTAAATTTGAATTTGGTGTTATAACTGTTCTCACTTCTTTTGGAATGTCTTTCGTGACAAGTACTGTGAGGTACGAAAAATTCTTGGTCTATTTAACCTATACCGGTCTATTGTCAAACTTTTATTTAAAGAGACGTAGTGTTTTCGTGTAGTTTTAGGTGAAATTCTGTGGAACTTGTGTCAAGAAGTTCCTTGATAGATGATATAAGTGTTTCTCATTCGATCTAAAAATTCTTTTGAATGTAATTTACTATAAGTCAATGGACGACTTAGGTCACAAGAGGTGAGACGGTGGTACGTCGTTTCCTTTTACTAGTTTAAATTACAAAGCTACAGTGGTATTTAATCTGCACTTATAAAAACTTCAGGACGTAGTCATTCGAAAGTTTTACACCTCCAATAGTCCCTATTCGTCGTCAACATACTTTCTTTTTCAAGGACATTGTTTGTTTATGGGTTTGGTGGGACAGTACATCGACCGACGAACCTGACTAGAAAAACTGGAGTGATTAGTATATCTGATTTTCTACCTTACTGACCTATATCTAAGTCAGAGATTTCCGTTAGCGGGACGAAAGAAAGTCGAGTGCCCCTGGGCATAGGGAAACTACCCGGTCCTCGGTGGGACCGAGTGCGGAAACGTGGACCCGGTCCGGACCCTCCTCTACGAGTGAAGCTACTCCTACTTACGACCTGACTACGATCGCCCTATCCATGTCGTAGGGCATAGAGAAGGTGATGTGTAGGAAAAATTTTAGGACTTGAAAGATATAGAATTGAGAGAGATTAAAACTATAAACGAAACTAATTATTATCAACCAGTGACATACAGAGAGAAACCAGAGTCCTTAATTGAAGGACATACAACGTTGTGTACTCGAACCGGTAAGGAATCCAGACTCAGTAAGCAGACTAGGACTACGACACTACATAGGTTGGATGTCGTTTCTTCTCAGGTTCTTAAAGTTTGAAAGTGTCCTACTATAGTTGCCTTAAGTCTTTAATATGCCATTATAAATGTTAAAGGCATAAAGGTATTCCTCCGTAACAGAGGAATACCATCCGGACTTACTCTTTCCGACCCTTTATCCATAAATGAAACTTTTCGTGTGACCTTGTATATATAGATTTTCGGATAACTCCCCTCTTTAGACTCTGTAACCTGTGAACTTTAGATCAGTCTGCTAGAATATGATACTCTTATAAATATGATACTAAAATTCAAAAGTCATTATATTATAGTAAACTACTTTAGTACTTTTACTTTCAAGTTCCCCAAAAAGAAATTCGTCGTTGAGCGAGGAGGAAGAACGAGCTAAGTTCATGAAATCCTCTGAGGGGTTGTCCCTATCTGATTCCCTATATTGTGGAAGGGGCCATCGAAGGGTGAGGGTTCCTACACCGGGATCTCTTCCTTTTCACTGGTTTAAAAAGAACGGACGCATACATGTATCCCTTTCCTTAATCGGTAGTTGTCACTGAAGAATATTAACGATCAGTACTAACATACTTATAGGGTACAGGGTTAGATGTACCCTAAAAAGACAAAATTAGTTCAAGGTTTGAGTCAAAATTTTTTTATTTAACTAAACATAAACGAACTAGTTCAGTCTTTCTCCATAACACTCTTTCTTTAGTTTCCTGTTCCTATTTTTCGATATAGAGGTCTATTTACTTTCTAAATTAATATATCCATAATTTACATTTCTCAAATAATTAGGAATGTCTTTTATATTATCATTATCTCGTCTCTTATATTATCATCATTAGTTTCTTCGATTTATTTAGTAGGTTCCTGTTTAAGACCCAAGAACTTGTTTCTAAGGTTCGGTCTCGACGTACTGAAGTGTGAAAGGTGATGTGTTAAGTCGACTAGTGATGAATCATACGAAAATTTTCGTTAAACCTTTTCTCTTATGTATGTCTTACTATAGAAATTCATTTGTCTAAGTTAATTTGAAAAGACCGTTTTTACAGTCCTATTATTCTTATGTACCGTTTTTCTAGTGGATTCTCAAAAACTTACAAGTCTTTTCGTCACATTCACGAAGGTGTATTATTTATTACATTACAGGAGTGTCCCTTTAATGAGGACATTCTATTGTCTAACTTCGACTTTAAATGATAATTAGTCGAAAAGAGTTTAACACAAGGGTCTTGTGAACAGGATCGCCTGTTAAGGGTAGAGATGGACCGGGGGTGGTTTTTTTTTCTACGAAACCTCTTTGTTTAAGTTTTTGGTGATGGATGACATAAACTCCATGTACCCTACAATGTCTCTTGGATTGTTTAAGAGCAAATTAAGTCGCGAAGGATTTAATGTTAGGAGAGAAACCTTGTGGGTAACTCGGGAGAGTCTTATCGTAAAGTTTCTTCTGTCAAACCTTTTATAGTACATTGACATGAAATTTCAAGAATAAATTCCTCTACGACGACAGTTTTCTCGAGTGCTTGTGACTGTTAACAACCGTCAATAGTGGTTTTTCATCTTTTATAATAATCATGGAGGGGAATATATTTTAGTACCTTGAGTACCTAATCACGAAATTTAGGATACAAAGTCTCTCACTCCACGGAGGTCAGTTTCAACCTTTCTCTATCGAAGACCTATTTAATTTCGTTCTGAAGTAATATATCCATAATTTACATACCACAAATAATTAGTTTCTTCACAATACTCGTCTTTTATATTTAAGTTTTCTTACACTAATTTGAGTGTTTACATTTTAAGGGTTGTAAGAAAAGTCCTAGCATTTTTATTGTCGATTTTACGTAGTTCAAATATATTACACGGTTCGTAAAGTGTACGTAATCGAACAAATAAGGTTGTTAGGTCATTTAATAATTACGGGAACAAGATATCTAACCATTAGATGATACTTCTCTCCGACAATTATTCCTCATAGAATGGGTTCTAGTACGGGACCATTTTACCGTCTCTGTCCTACGTTTTCATAGACTGGGGGTTCCGGATGTGTGATAAGTCACGACGGAAAAATCGGAAACCTCCAATTAGAAGTTTTGAACAGGGTCCGTATCCTTTCACCCGACCTACTTACTCATGGATGACGTTGTGAAGAACACAAAAAAATCGGAATCCTAAACACACATACACAAAATATGTTACGGTCTTACAAGATTAAAAACAGAGAATTGTCCTTTCTCTTCACTAAGTTCTTTTTTTATCTTTGAAGTCGTTCTTGTATGTAACTAAGTAACCCAAGATACATTGACAAGGGTTGGTCTTAATTACTTGTGACAAGGACGGAAGGTAAATTGTGAACGACGGAGGTTGGAACATAACACCAACCAAAAATACAGAGAGGTAAACACCTATTTGAACAAATACTGTACTCATACAGAATGAGTAGATACGGAGAGGAGTTCGTTCCACGTGAAGCACCTACAGTTATTTACAATTTGTATATCTATTTATGTTAAAAATAAAGAACCATTTTGATAAGGCCGAAGGGTCCACCACGTCATCATTTCTTAGATGAACGGTTACGTCCTCTGGGGCCTCTGAGCCCAAGTTAGGGACCCAATCCTTCTAGGGGACCTCACCCTTTGCCATTGGACGAGGTCATAACTACGGACCTTTTAAGGTACCTGTCTCCTCAGACCGTCCGATGTCAGGTACCCGACGTCTCAGTCTGTGTTGACTTCACTGACTCATGTTTTTACTAAAGATAAACCCTCCTGACACCGTTTTCTTCTGTACGGTATGTCACTTTAGTTTCCGACTTTGGTTTTTGTATTCATTGGGGTGGTGTAATAAAACCCACAAGTCAACGGGGATTGGATAATGGTCCAGTCCATATCACATTATATTGGGTTCTGTCATCTCGGGGTTTCGTGTGATTCAAGGGGAGTGGGAAACCCGGCTCGTGAGTGAGACTCATAAGACTCATCAGGTCACGAAGGGTGTTTTGTGCACACTTAAGGGTTCCTAAACGTAAGAGTATCAGTGAGGGTCGTCGTTCAAGGGGGGGGGGGGGCTGGACTGGAGTGAGGTAGAGAGGGTGGTGTCGACGGGACCGGGGGGAGGAGACGGGGTGTCGTTGGGTCTATACCGAGTGGGAGAAGAGAGAAGGAAAGAGGTGTGGTCAGGATGTCTGGAACACTCTAGACATAGTTGGCACGCCAAAATATGACGTGTTCCTGCTACTAACTGGTTTTGAGGTAAACCTACAATAAGAGTAGGAAGTGTAGGAACTGCGTAGGGTCGTAGTCCTTAAAGGGTGGTCGGTGGCCGGAGGCGTCCGGGGTTGGAGGAGGGAGCAGAGAGGACTAGAAGTCTAGAGATGTGGGGTCAGGAACGTCGAAGGGAGTCTTCGAGTAGAGGACTTCAGGTCCCTCGAGAGGGAAAGGCCCGTATCTCTGAGTGATGGTACAAAGACACCCTTTTTGTGAGAGGCACACCCCGAATTGGGAGTCGTCCTGTGTCTCGGCCTTTTCCGAAAAGGTACATTCGACAAGGAGGAGGTATGAGGGATGTGGGGGCGTACCAAAAGAGATGTTTACCTCGCTACTTATTAACCTTAGCTGAAAGAAAGACTATGTTTAATACGGTGTGTATTCGTGGGACTTTTCTAGACAATAAAGTGGGTTTTATATAGTCATTAAGTTTTAAGTCTTTATGACGGTTTTGCTAATCCTTTGGTAAGGTTCTTATCTTTTTTACTCTCCCCCTTAGGTGATGGATCCATTTTATATTTCATATATACTCTTCCTCAAGTTTCTGAAAAAATCTTTGTATTCCCTTGTCCAGATATTATTTTTACATCTTCTTCTATCTTTAGTAATTTCAAGGAGTAAAACATCTTCTATTTTGTCTGGTTCTCTGCAATTCAATAAAGGTAGTTAAAGTATCATTTGTTTACAGAACATAAATTTCGTAAAGAACAAAAAACAAGCGGTCAAACGTAAAACGAAACCCGTCGTCCTCTGTCATAGATAGAACGTCGACTTTACGTACAACGAAAATGGACGGGTCGTAGGAAAGTGGGATGAAAACCCCTGTCCCTGGCAGAAAGAGGAAACATCTGACAGAATCACTCTGTAGTGATTCATACGGTGTATAACGGCCCCGACTCTTCCCAATGTCCTTGGTGTAAACCGGAGAGCCTGTGAGTGGACATTTGTGGTCTCCGACTAAATGGGACCGTCACCCAAAACCTCTGTGAACGGATGAGTCAGGATGTGAGCCTATTTAGAGACTTCGACGAAGCCAAGGACAGGATGTTTGTAGAATCCATGTCCTGAAGAGAAATCCAAAACGTCGACTGAAGTCCCGGAAGGTTATTTAAAATATAAAACGAAGATAATTGGTCTCAGTCAAATACGGACAACAAACGTAGAGAGACGGTACCATCGAACTGGTCGAGAGGATACCACATCCTGTGTTCCCGAGACAACAAAGAGTGGTCAGAATTTATACTTCAATTTGTGATTAACTCGTATCTTCGACTTAAAAGAATAAAGATACGTTTTACGTATTCGAGTGAAGATTGATCTTTAAGACGGATCTTTTATTCTTGGGTACAAGAAAAAAAATTTTTAACACCAATTCATGTGTATTATATTTTAAATGGTAAAATCGGTAAAAATTCATATATCCAGTATAATTCATATGGGCATAAAAAGACGTTCTCATCATGAGAACGGACCTTTTAGGGTACCTGTCTCCTCGGATCATCCGACGTCAGGTACCCCAGCGATTCTTAGCCTGTGCTGACTCGTTGAAGTGAAAGTGAAAAGTGAAAGTACGTAACCTCTTCCTTTACCGTTGGGTGAGGTCACAAGAACGGACTTCTTAGGGTCCCTGCCACCTCGGACCACCCGACGGTAGATACCCCACCGTGTCTCAGCCTGTGCTGATTTCACTGAATCGTCGTCGTCGTCGTTTACAAGAATGGGAATCGCGATAATCGTACAAGTTGACTTATTAAGAAGTACTCTCCGACAAGACCCGTAACCCACTACGAGTCGTCATAGGGTACTGGAGAGGGGTAAGTCGAGTCAAGTCAAGTTAGTGAGTCAGCACAGGTTGAGAAACGTTAGGGTACCTGACGTCGTGGGGTCCGGAGGGACAGGTAGTGGTTGAGGTCTGAAATGAGTTTGAGTAGAGGTAACTCAGTCACTACGGTAGGTTGGTAGAGTAGGAGACAACGAGGGAAGAAAAGGGGTGATCTACGGTCATTTGGCAGGAGTCAGTACCGTTGGTTTCTACAGAAGTCTGTAACGGTTTACTGGAGATTCCCCGTTTTATTGGGAATCAACTCTAGATACTTCGACTTCTTTTATTTAAGAATAAAATTACTTAATATGTGTTACAGGGAGAAATGGAAAAAAGTAGGGAAAGTAGACGATTAGGACTCGGTAGGGTACCCTTTCCTCTTGGTTGTTTTCTAATTACACCGAAACAAAAACTCTGTAAATAAACTGCTTTCATAATATAAAATTCCTTATTTTGGTTGACATACAATTTTGGTTTTATGACGTATGAATGTCTTCAAGTGTTTTGAACAAACATAAAACAACTAATGAAAATAACAATAGAAAAGATTAAAATTTCAGTTTAAGGTCAAATTTTATCTTCCAACTCGTGTCTTTAAATAGAAATGAAAGGAGACTCAAAGGTAGATTCACCATCATTCCGTTATTTTGTCTTATCTTCCTCCAGATGGGTACCTGATCCTTAACGTTAAATACTCCCTTTAATTTAAATACTTCTGGATTATGTCGACTATCCACTTTATATAGTCTGAGTCAGACCCTATACACCTCTCCAGAGTTCACCTTTACCCTCAGTTGATACCAATGTCCTACTTTACATTTAAACTAGTTAGTACTGTTATATTTTTATATCCTTTAACCTCGTGCAACGGTCAAGGTGCATAACATTTTGTATTATATGTACAAATGTATAATTGTAACGAATTTTTTTCTACTGTAGAACGTCATCCCCGACCGTTAAGAGGTCCTCTAGACCCAAACGAAAACGGATAGTGTATCTCGGATAGTGGGACTGTAGAGAAATGTGACTTAGTACACGAACCCCAACAAAAGTGACATGACAAACACACTTAAGTCAGTCGTTAAAACTCGTTCATGGTCTAACGGTTGTAGTTTTTTCGTTCTCTCAAGGTCTTTTTGTAGATGAAGACGAAATAACTAATACGGTTTCGGAAACTGATACACCTAGTGTTGTTTGACACCTTTCAAGAAGTTCTCTACCCTTATTATCTGGTGGACTAGACGGAGGACTTTTTAGATATACGTCGAGTTCTTCGTTGTCAATCTCGACATGTACCTTGTTGTCTGGCCAAGGTTTAGTCCTTTCCTCAAGCAGCTCCGACATATAACAGTGGGACGAATAAATTGAAGATACGTCTCATGTAGTACGTTTTACGACCTCACGTACTTGGTGTTTGACCTTAGTGTTAACGACCCTCTTTATAGTTATTGGAGTCTATGCGTGTACTGTGGTGGGAATACCGTCTTTCACTTCTTGATTTGTGGGAGAACTACTTTCACTTTCTCCTCTCACCTTTTCAACCGAATTTCGAGTTGTAAGTCTTTAGTTTCTAGTACCGTAGACCAGGGTAGTAAGTACCGTTTATCTACTCCTTTGTCATCTTTGTCACTGTCTGAAATAAAAACCCCGAGGTTTTAGTGACGTCTACCACTGACGTCGGTACTTTAATTTTCTGTGAACGAGGAACCTTGTTTTCAATACCGGTTGGATCTGTCGTATAATTTTTCGTCTCTGTAATAAAACGGTTGTTTCCAGGTAGATCAGTTTCGATACCAAAAGGGTGATCAGTACATACCTACACTCTCAACCTGGTATTTCTTTCGACTCGTGGTTTCTTAACTACGAAAACTTGATACCACAACTTCTTCTGAGAACTCACAGGGAACGTGACGTTCCTTTAGGTAGGTTGGTCAGGTAGGACTTCCTTTAGTCAGGACTTACAAGTAACCTCCCTGACTACGACTTCGACTTTGAGGTTATGAAACCGGTGCACTACGTTGCCTGACTGAGTAAACTTTTCTGGGACTACGACCCTTTCTAACTTCCGTCCTTCTCTTCCTCTGCTGTCTCCTACTCTGTCAACCAACCGTAGTGGCTGAGTTACCTGTACCCAAATTCATTTGAGGTCAACCACTACCTGTCCCTTCGGACCACACGACACCAAGTACCCAAGCGTTTCCCAGTCTGTGCTGACTCGGAGACTTGACTTGACTTGGTCCGACCTCTGGTGTTCCAGTCCATCCTACCAAAGAAGGAGAGTCGAGATACTAACTCCGACGGTACACGAGAACGACGTAAAAACCACACCGTCCAAACGACGACGACGACGACGACGATTCAGTGAAGTCAGCACAGGCTGAGACCCACTGGGGTATCTGCCGTCGGGTGGTCCGAGGGGGCGGGGAAAATGGTTTTCTGGTCGATAAACAATAGGGTCGGAATACAACCCTAGAATACAATCTTAGACGAAGAACTTGTAGAACTTGTGTCTCTACCAAGTAGGATGTTATCTACAGTAAAATTAAGTGACTTTACACGAGTGACCTCATGGTTCAAATCTACATTACGTACTTTTCTCTGTGTTGAAACATGTCATTAGAAGGGAATAAAATTCAAAATCAAAAGGTCTTGATAACTAAAGAACAGTCATAAAAATCCCTATTTGTGTTTATTGTCAGTGGAAGTCTAGGACCGGTGGACGGACTGTCAGGAACGAGAGACTCTTACAGTGACTGGACACCACCTAGATCCCTCGGTTCACAAAGGATAGGGTGGAGGACGACGTCAGCAGACCTCGTTTTCCGTCTGTGGACGGAGTCCGTTCCGGGAACTCGATAGAAGAGGTCCCCCTGACACTAAGGTAAGTAAATGAATAAGTCATTATAAATAACTCACAAATGGTACAAGGTCTGTGTTAAAATTGGAATTCCTATATTAAAGTTTGTTTCTTTCAGTAATACATGTACCTAGGGTGTTTAAGTGGCATTCGTCATTACTTGTCTCTCTGAGTCTCTGACCTTAAAGACTCGACTCAGAATAAGTGCCAGTCTAAGAAGTCCTTTTGAGGTATTTAAAGACACCGAGTTCTAGGATCTTTAAGACATCATAAAACGAAAACATTCCGAACCAACAAGTCATCAAAAGACCTAAGATATTCCGTAACATTACAGGAAAGTTATTTAGAGGAGAAGTTGATTCGATCATAGTCTTGTTCAGGTTTTTAATTCTCTTTATCATATTATGTCCGTAGAAGAAGGCGGGAAGTAGTCGTAGAAGATGGTACCAAACGATACCTTAGAAGGTATTTTTACCCAGGTTGTTCTTTCTTGTTTCTAGTCTAGTTTTCACTGACTTCTCCCCGAAAGGACCACCGAACCTCCATTTCTTAAGTGAGCGGTCACGTCCCATGTGTCCAAGGGGACTGACCCCCTCTAAGTGTATGTGGTGCGTGGTTGCGATGACTCGGACACGAGATCTCGGACCCCCGGTGACGACTCGGGTGGACGGTGTTGGTGACTTCGTGCGCGAGGGATTTCGGACTCGAGACGTGGTCCTCTTCGGTGGCGTTACTCTTCGGACACGGGTGTTGACCTCTCATCGGGGGTCAGAGGTGTCGATCTCCGTTCGGGGGTACCGTTACTTCTGGGACGTGTCGGTTTTATTCAATTATTCATTTTAGTAACAAAAATTTCACTGACTTTTCCATATCTGACACAGTCGGGGCACACTTCGATTGGTCTCGGCGGGAAACAACAGTGAGGTAACGAGAATTACATTTTTGTTACTATACATTATTTTTCTCATAATTGGCACAGACGTCAAGACAAAGCCCAAGATCGACACGAGACTGTCTGTCATTCCTTTCGAACCCGAAGGAATGAAGAGAACCGAAACCTGATAGGAAACTCAAGAGAGTGAAGTATTTCGTCCTGAATCTCTAGATCTTAAGTCACTAGTTGATTCCTAAGTGAGAACTGATTTAAACGGGTAGTTAAACTAATCCTTTTTGTTCCTCTACTTCCGTCTACAAACGGTAGTCTTAGTGAGGGACTCCGAGATGTTCCTTTTGTCCGGGTCGAATGTCGTGAATTCGTCTATGTTTTTTGTACGTACATCCGTAAAGGAAAAGAAGTGGTCCGTTGAGGACGTTAAGAAGTGTGGAGCCGGGACTGTAAAGGTACGGGTTTTCTGGAGGTGAACTGGGGACGTAGACGAATCTGTAAGGGGAATTCTGAAAGGTACCATGGTTTGTGCCTGGGGAGTGTCAGTAGAAAACAGAGTGACTGAATGTTAGAAGACTACTTATGTGTCAGAGGTAATCTAACAGTGAAGGAAATACTTCGACTTACACAAAAACACGTTTCTTTTTAATAAGGATTTCGTTTTACTTTCCAAGTGAGTGTCTTTGGAGAGCAAATCCAACACAGGTTTAATTCTTTAGTAAGTTTCTGAAGATTTTCCGTATTCTAGTTCAATATATAATTTTACATTGACCTAACTATAGGATCTTTATTTCTTTTTTGTATTGAATCTTTAATCTTTGTTTTTCGTTTGTGTCTCCTTCAAAGACCCTTCTGTCACCTTATCCTTCGGAGTCTTTACATAGAGGGGTGGACTGTTTTTAACGTGACAGTTGAGACAGATTCCGTCGAACAAACCTTGAGACCTCTGATATCTCCCGGACTTTGAAAGTCCCCTTCCGAACCTGGTATTTATAATCAGTTATAACCAGTTAAAGTCGAGAATCATATCTTCATCGATGGGTGGAGAGTCGGGATACCGTCCGTCGATACGTGTATGAGGACCTCGTCGGACATGGGTCAAACGTGTCGGAACCTCACTCCTACAGGAGGTTTACAATCTTCAGACTATAAACTAGTGATTACCAACGAAAAAAAACCGACGTGGTATACCGTATACCCTAGAATCAAGGAGTTGTTCCCTAACTTGGGTTTACGGACCACCCGTCGACAGATACCCCAGCGTGTCTCAACCTATGCTGACTTCGCTGAATCGTCGTCGTCGGGACGTAACTTTCGTACCCCAGAATTGGTAACCTGACAGTTCCTTCAGGGTGACTAACGACGAAGACTGGTGTCTTCACGTCTGTTTTTCCTTTATAAGGAACCCAACGTAGAGGAGTATGGTAAAGTTCAGAGAGGGGTAGGACGGTTTCACTGAAGGTCCACGAAATTTCCTAGTTACTGAAAAAGAGGGAGTAAAGACAGAAAAGGGATAATTCCCGGTCTGTCTTCTAACACGTACGTACGAGTCACCGAAGTCAGTACGGGATGAGAAACTCTGGGGTACCTGGTATCAGACGGTCCAAGGAGACAGGTGCCCTAAGATGGTCGTTCTTATGACATCACCCAAAGGTACGGACCTTTAAGTTTTCGTTGACATCTATGTCTCTTTTAATCTTTCAATAGTGTGTACGGGACCTCTTTCACCTCCGAGTGTTTTCTGGACTCTTTTGGAATTCAAACATGGAGTCCGTCTAGAAACCGTGTCTCTATCAGACATTATTATTTCTTTTTATTTGTCTTTGTTTTGTTTGTTTGTTTTTTTTGTCGATTGTGACACTTTCCTCCTCTTAGTCTAAAGGTCTCAATGGTGTAATAATCGAGGTTTACCCGTCAAAAGTTGTCGTTGTTTCTTTTTTTAGTGTTTCGTAAGTTTCTTGGTGTTTGATACTGAGTAGGTTTCCTTTTCATTTGGTTGTCTTTGACAAGGACTGTTTATGGACTATCACCTAAACGATGGTTTTTTTGGAGATTTCTTTCATAGAATTTCTACCAGTTTCTTACTTTTCTTCTGTACCCCTTTCGGTTCTTTCGTTACATACTTGTTTTACCTTTATAACTTTATTTCTTTATAACTTTTCTTTTGGTTTTTCTTTAAGACCTCGACTTTTCATTTTATTGACTTTAAAATTTTAAGTGATCTCATTAGGTTTCCAGTCAAACTCGTCCATCTTCTTTCTTGGTCGTTTGAACTTTTATCCTGTTTCCTTTAATAATTCAGTGTCCTTGTTTTTCTTTTTTTCTGACTTCTTTTTACCAGTAGTTCGCCTGGTTTTTGTATAATACCGTCAGGTTCTTCCTCCTCTCTCTTATCTTGTATGATTTATAAATTTATTACCGGTTGTTGAAGGGTTTGAACTATTTTCTGTACTTATATTTACAGTATATTTGGGTTGTTTAAGGTTTGTCTATTTCTTTAGGTGTGGTTCTATGTAAAGTTAGTTTGACTTTTCATTTCTGTTTTTCCCTGAGAACTTTCGTTGTTTTCTCTTCGTTAAGTAGTATATGTTCCCTAGGAGTTCTTCTAATATTTGTTTAAGAGTAGTCTTTAAAATCTCTAGTCTCCTTAATTCGACTATGTAAGTTTCACGATTTTCTCCCTTTTTTTTTTGACAGTTGGTTCTTCGGATATAGACGACCTTGATAGGAAGTTTTCACTCCCTTCCCTTAAGGGACGTCCGGATCGACAATCCTGAGTCGAGAAAGTGACGATACCCGGACCCAAGTTAGGGACCACCCTCTTGATTCTAGGGAGTTCGGCCCGTCGTTCCGGTTGTTGTTGTTGTTGTTTTGACTCCCTTTTTAATTCTGTAGTGGTTTACGTCCTCCTCGAGTGTCGGTGATCTGGACAGGACGTTCTTTACCAATGTTCTCAGGACATCTGACTTCACTTTTCTGTTATTGAGTTTCGGTGTACTTATTATTTCTAGAGCCATTATATTTCTCTGTCGGTTAATATTTTCGATGTTAACGACATCGTTACTATGTATTGAGGTGAAAAAAAGGATGTGCTAAATCTTCTGATTAGGAAAAGAATTAATAATTAGATTTTGATTATAATAACATTGAAACCGAATATTGAAGTGTAACAAAAGATGTATTTTCTATAAATTTTAATGATTAAATATAAAACCCTGTGTGTTAACATATTTCTACATTATAACACTGTAGTCGTTGACTTTCCCCACCTCTACCTCGACAAAAACACACAAGAACTTTAACTCGTTTATACTTAATGTTAATCTCACGATATTAAAATCCTACAATTTATATTAGGAGTACCATAGGTGTTTCTTTTATCGAGTTATTATGTGTGTTTCCTTTACTTTTTCCTTAACTTTATAAAGTGATGTTTCTTTATTGATTCATATTTTATTCTACATTGCGTTCTTTACTCCCTGTTTTGTAATATTCCGTATATCTTTTGTTTATTCTCTTACAGTCTTCAGAGTTTGAGTGGTTAGTTTTTCTAACGGGTTCACCTAATTTTTTTTGTACTGTCTGGGTGAAATATAAGTTTCTGTGTTTTATCCAACTTCCACTTTCCTCTTTTTTCCTATAAAGTACGTTTATCATTGGTTTGTTAACGTTTCCACCGATATGGTTGTCGTCTATTCGATATGAAAATTCAGTTTTTAGAAATGTTCTCAGTTTCTTCCTGTAATATATAATTGTTTTCAAGATTCGTCGTTCTAATATATTATCTCTCAAGGGACAATCAGATCTCCGACCCTAAGCTACGAAAGTGAGGGTGCCGGACCCAAGTTAGGGACTGACCTCTTGACTCTAGGGTGTCTATACGTACGATTCAGTGAAGTCAGTATAGGTTAAGAACCATTGGCACACGTTCTTCACGGAAGATCTGAAAGAGTAAGGGGAGGGATCACAGACATTTTAATATCAACTACCTACACCCCTCGTCTTACTTTTCTTCGACCTCTATATCCCGTTCTTGATTGACCCTTCCCGACTTCTATATTCGACCTTAAAATTAAACTTTAGTCACCAAAGGTTTGAGTCCATATGTCCGACCATAGTTAGACGTTTCCTTACTTTTTGTCACACATATTATATCATGTAATCAGTAAATTAAGTAAGTCAAAAATTTGAGATTCTACTAAAGTAAGAAGACAAAACAATTCTTGTATAAGAAAGAAAACATTTTACTACCGTGATTATCCACTATCTATCAAAAATTACGTAGATGAAAATTTTTATTTACAGTCACGGGGATTAAAAAAATTACTATGATCCGATGTTAATGTCCCTTCGAAAATCCATTCCTTGAGTATTCTAATCTAAACAAAAGATCTGGAGTTGATTTTACAGTCGGAAAACTTAATATTTGAGAGAATAGGTGTTGAGACGGTTTTTTACCGTCCTTTGGTCATAATCAACTGTTCTGACAATTTTTTTTACACATATATATATATATATTGTATAAATATATATACATATATATATGTGTGTGTGTGTGTGTGTGTGTGTGTGTGTGTGTATACAAATGGTACCATCCTTATTGTTTCACGTTAAATTTTTTTTTAGGATCCAGTTTATACTAAAAGAAGTGACACTAATAAATCTTCCGATAAATATTATATAAAATTTTCTCTAGTAATTGTAAGTCGATAAAGTAGTTGTTACACACACACACAATCAGCGAGTCGGTACAGGTTGAGGAACACTGGAGCGCCTGACATCGGTCGGTCCGAGGAGACATGTACCTTAAAAGGTCTGTTCTGATGACCTCACCTAACAGTAAAGGAAGAGGTCCCCTAGAAGGACTGGGTCTCTAACTTGGACTTAGAGGACGTAACTGTCCGTTTAAGAAATGACGGACTCGGTGGTTTCTTAAGAACATTTATTAGGTCTATTAACATTGAATAAGATTCTTAATGTGTCCTTTGTACTAAACTGATAATAAGAGTCAATCAGTAAGTTTTTTGTGGGTAACTCAGTCCTTGAACCCCCTACTTCTTTATACGTCTCGACTTTTTATGTATCTTGGACAGAAGTTTTTAGAGTTTCAGACTACTTATTTTATGTGTTTTTTTGAAATATTTTGTGATAAAACACACAATATTATTTTCTAAAATGATACACTCTCCCTCTCTCAGGATTATAACTCTAAGATCCTCGATAAAATTAATCAAAGAATCGATGTAAGATGTTTAAGATCGTATGGTACTTTCACTTTCACTTTTACTTCAGCGAGTCAGCGTAGGTTGAGAAACGCTGGGCACCTGACATCGGGTGGTTCGAGGAGACAGGTACCCTAAGAGGTCCGTTCTTATGACCTCACCCAACGGTAGAGGAAGAGGTCCCCTAGAAGGACTGGGTCCCCAGTTTGGGTCCAGAGGGTGTAACGTCCGTCTACGAAATTGGAGACGTGGTGGTCCCTTCGTAAGATCGTATGGTGTCTATTGTACTTATAAGTAACCTTCCTGGTTACGATTTCGACTTTGAGGTTATGAAACTGGTGGACTACACTTCTCGGTGGAGTAACCTTTTCTGGGCCTACAACTCTTTCTAAGTTCCGCCCTCCTCTTCCCCTGTTGTCTCCTACTCTCCCAACCTATAGTGGTGGCTGAGTTACCTGTACTCAAACTCTTTTGAGGTCCTTTATCACTTCCTACTCCTTCGGACCGCACGACGTCAGGCACCTTAGTATTTCTCAACCTATACCGAATCGCTGACTTGTTTTTGTTGTATTGTTCGTTCAGGTTTTGAGGTCAACCTAGTATTTTATAAGGTCTATTCATTTTGGAGAGTTTGTCCGAACCCTGAGGGGTGGTCGGCCTAGTTTTGAACAAGCCTTGACATTACATAGGATTCTGGAGCGTTCTGTGGTCTGGACACAGTACCAGACTTCCGAGAGGGTGGATAAGGTGAGGGAGGGGCAAATAGAAAGGATTGTGTCTTTCCTATGGACCCTTATGTAGCGAACGTGTAGATTAGTTTGAGTATCTTTTTCTCTAGTCTAAACACAAACGGTCTCCGTCGTTCACCCCTCACACCCTTGAGACACTTCCACCCAGTTTTCCGTGTCCGAAGGTTAAAATTCTATTTATTCACGACCCCTATATTACGTTTGTACTACTGACGTCAATTGTTACGAGATACTATATGGACTTTCAACGATTATTTCATCTAGGATTTTCAAGAGTGGTGTTTTTTTTCTATTAAAAACATTGATTTCTCCACTACCTAGAGTTGAACAAAACCATTAGTAAAGTGTTACATATGTATACAGCAGTGAGATGACATGTATAATTTGAATATGTTACACATACAGTTAGTACACAGTTATTTTGACTTTTCTCAACAATGCACAGATTTGTAGACGAGAAACCTCCTGAGCTTGGTTGTGTTCCTCACAAGACAAATAGATAGTAACGGAAATTTGGACGGGATTTATTAGTGAATGTTGTTAATAAAATAATTTAGAGAACTAAAACACCCAGTCCTTACGTCTGTTCCCAGGTGTCCCATTAAGGAGACAAAGTAACCGTTTGTCGGACCAAACCTCCTAGGTTCTGGACGGTGAAGCCACCGACCTTTAGACCCGAGTCGACCTTTTCAGTTGGTATACTGGGTGTGCACCGGAAAGGTCGTACCTCTAGAACGACCAATCGGAAGTGTGTACACCGAATCCCGAGGTTTTCTTTCGCAAGGGTGTTTCTCTTCGACACCTCGGAAAATCTGTGAATCGGAGTGGAGACGGTATGGGGTGACCAGTTTCGTCAGTGTCCAGTGGGTGTCATTTCTTCGTCGTATGTGGGGTGAAATTGTGTTCTTCACGGCTTCTTAAACGTCAGTACAAAATTTTGACGGTGTA
Source organism: Capra ibex (assembly GCA_006410555.1). Taxonomy (NCBI): domain Eukaryota; kingdom Metazoa; phylum Chordata; class Mammalia; order Artiodactyla; family Bovidae; genus Capra; species Capra ibex. The sequence continues at coordinate 652,885 of SJYO01050114.1, read as the reverse complement.
CCCCAGTCGGAAGGAGAATGCTTTGGCAGACAATAAATTTGGTCTCCTCTAATTGACTTTCATGTAAACGATGTTATTTTTGCAGCATACGACGATTCAGTGAAGTCAGCACAGGCTGAGGCACGCTGGGGTATCTGCCGTCGGGTGGTCCGAGGGGGCAGGGACCCTAAGAGGTCTGTTCTCGTGACCTCACCCAACGGTAAAGGAAGAGGTTACGTACTTTCACTTTTCACTTTCACTTCAGCGAGTCAGCACAGGCTGGGAGTCGCTGGGGTACCTGACGTCGGAAGGTCCGAGGAGGCAGGTACCCTAAAAGGTCCGTTCTCATGACCTCACCCCACGGTGACGGAAGAGGTTTTACAACATACCTAATCGTTTTAATTTGAGATCGAACGTGGGAGCAAACGGTAGTGTCGGATCTACAGTCATGGGCTTGCTTGTTTTGCCCTCATGTCTCAATGACGAAATGACGAGTCCCCCTCTGAACACCTGGTACTGGGACCACTGGGGTCGACGAAGAGACTCCCATTTACAAAGTGGTAGAAGTGTATGACTTCCGACAGTCCGTTGTACTGGGGACGGGTGAATAAGTGACTGGTAAGATTCACACATTTTGTCAATGAGGGTAATACCTGTTCGTAATTCTCTTATCACTTGAGGTGAAACCGAACTGAGGTCGATCCCCGTCGGCACTCGATGACAACGTTGAACTTAACCACTCTTTCTTTGTTCCGTAATACTAAGAGTTTCCTACCACCCTATTTGAAATTCTTATTGAGTCAGAAAGTAGAGACTAAAGAAAACGACTCCGTAAAAGGATTCCTAATATGAAATCCTGGTTCTTGGTTATTAAGAGGAACCAATATTTGGGTGTATTCCCACCTGAACGAGAGGATCTAAACTTATTATTACTAATAGTAAACGAAATACACGTACACAAACCCGATTTGTAATTGCACGTTCTTCGGAACTCCTGACGGAGTCGTAGTGTCGTTTTTGTATAAACTGTCCGAAGAAAAAGAACGGAGAGTTCAATCGTTTAAGTGGATTGAGACTTATTTTCGTTCGTTGATACATCTTTTCAAACCTTGCAATTTATTGTTGAACCTTAAAATAAGTTCACATCATGGATCAATATGAAAAAGCCAATAGATATAGATCTAGTATAAATCCTTTCTTAGATGGAGTTTCATTCATCTAATGTTGGAGAAATCCTTAGTAAGAGTATATTTTTGTACTAATTAGATTTTGTGAGATTTGGCGGAGTGGGTACTATATTTTTTCACATCAAGAACTGTCTTTTCAGATACAGATTTGAGAAGACTTAATCTTTGGATTCCTAATCGTGGTAGTGTCCGTGTACCTTCAACAGACTATCTAAATAAAAACTTACCAACTTACTAACTTACTTATGTCATAAACTTAATTAGTGAGTTGTAAAAGTGAAATATGTAAAAGATTTTCTACTACTATATTTAGTTCTTACTATCCATTCCACCTCCGATTCAATTTAAACTTTATCGAATTCCAAATATAAGTCAAATAATTCCTAATATGAATCTTCTACAGTTAATATTGAATGAATCCCTTCTAAAGGAAACTTGAAGTAAAGAATATACAAGTATAGTCTATAAATCCCAAACAAACAAACAAAAAAAAAAAAAAACGGTTTGGTATTATAAGACCAATATAGTTATTGGTAGTGTAGTGGTTTCCTGTAGTAGAATTAAAGAGAGTCCGTCCCTTGAATCGACGAAACAATCGCGGATCTTTTCGTACACTCATCCTGTGGGCAAATAATAAACACTTTTCTTCCTTAATTAATTAATTAATCACTCGACCTTTTCGTAACCGATCTTTAACTGAAAAATGACTAAAGAGGTACAGGACACGATTCACCTTATTATTAACGGTTGTACATTTATGCATCTTCACTAAGATACCACCGATTCGTCAATTCTTAGGTGGACGTTCCCAAGCTAGGGACCCAACCCTTCAAAGGAACCTCCTCCCGTACGGTCGGATGAGGTCACAAGAACGACCTCTTAGGGCACCTATCTCCCCGCACCGCCCGATACCAGGTATCACATCGTTTCTCAGTCTGTGCTGACTTCTCGGAATCGTATGTACGAAACAAGGTTCGTAACTGTCAAATCATACAAGAAACCTAACAGATAACGATGCATCGTTTATTCGTAGTTTGCATCCTAGAACTTTGATGATATTGGTAAAAGATAGTGTATTAAGACCCCGAACTGATCCATCGCGACGATCAGAACAAATCTCACACGCGTACGAGTCAGCGAGTTAAGTCAAGTCAGCGAGTCAGCACAGACTGAGACGTTGGGGTACTTGACGTCGTGCGGTCCGGAGGGACAGGTAGTGGTTGAGGGTCCCAAGTGAGTCTGAGTACATGTAGCTCAGCCACTACGGTAGGTCGGTAGAGTAGGAGACAGTAGAGGAATAGGAGGACGGGGGTTAGGGAGGGTCGTAGTCAGAAAAGGTTACTCAGTTGAGAAGCGTCCTCCACCGGTTTCATGACCTCAAAGTCGAAATCGTAGTAAGGAAGGTTTCTTGTGGGTCCCGACTAGAGAAAATCTTACCTGACTAACCTAGAGGAACGTCAGGTTCCCTGAGAGTGAGTCAGCACAGGTTAGGAAACACTAAGACACCTGCCATCTGACGGTCCTAGGAGACAGGTACCTTAAAAGGTCCGTTATGACCTCAACCATAAAGGAAGTTTACCCGACGGTAAAGGAAGAGGTCCTCTAGAAGAGGTGGGTCCCTAGTTTGGGAGCAGAAGACGTAGAGGACGAAACCGCTACGTCCTCCCAGAACTGATGAGTCGGTGGACCCTTCGGGTTAGAACACATCCCAGAAAGTATTTAGAAGTCGGTCCACCACCGACCCGGTCTTACAGGTTCTACCGAAGGAAGTGCGTAGATCGCGGAATCGTACCCCTGACCTCTCGACCCTGGAGGGAGGGATGTTTACCGGAAAAAACATATGTCACTGACTTAGGGGTCTGGATGGTAAAGGTTCCCCCGTCTTAGTCTTCGTAGTGAAGACTCACGATGACCGATTTCGTATGTGGGCTGGTCAGTCGGGTCTAAGTTTCACTTCCTTTTATTCGAGGCAAAGGGTTGGCTGTTTCGTAAACATTTGCAGAAGTCGGGTGGGATGTATGAATGTGATTAGTAAGACGACGACGACGATGCAGCGAAGTCAGCACAGGCTGAGACACGTTGGGGTATCTACCGTCGGGTGGTCCGAGGGGGTAGGGACCCTAAGAGGTCCGTTCTCGTGACCTCACCCAACGGTAAAGGAAGAGGTTCCGTACTTTCCCTTTTCACTTTCCCTTCAAGGAGTCAGGACAGACTGAGAATCACTAGGGTACCTGACGTCGGATAGTCCGAGGAGGTGGGTACCCTAAAAATATCGTTGGTCCTTTCCATCCATAATAACGGAGGTAAAGTATTTTCTCCTTTGAGAGTGTCGGTCATTACTGTGAACTTAAACTTCGTTACAAGCATACAAAGGTTAGAAAAAGGAAAACAACGTAGAGGTTCTTACACCCCGAAGGGTTCACCGAGTCACCATTTCTTGGGTGACGGTTACGTCCTCGGCGTCCTCTAGGTCTCTGTGTCAAGCTAGAGACCCAGTCCTCCTAGGGGACCTCTTCCTTTACCGTTAGGTGAGGTCATAAGAACGGTCCTATTCGGGTCTCTGTCTCCTCGGACCACCCGATGTCAGGTACCCTAGCCTTGCTCAGTCTACGTTTCCTCGTGTGGACGAAAATAAAAGTAAAAGTTTTTCTGATGTAATTCTCATATGTAATTTTTTTTTAATCTCATATAGATTAAGACACAGACCTGAACCAGTGAACGAAGTAAGAACAGGGACTTTTGGCACCATAAATGACTTAGTAGTTGTTCTTGGAGTATAACACAAAAACCGAGGTTTCAGAGGGGAAGTTAAGAATAGTAGTGACAGCAGTTGTTTTTATGTGAGTAAGAAAGGAACCGGACCGCGAGGAAAAGAAAGTGTTGGGTCTGTTACCAAGTCGTTTGTCGGGTAACGGTCCGGAACCAAGAAGGTAACGAGAAAACGAGTGGACTCAAATGGTGTGTCTAAAGTCGAGGTCCGATTGAACGGGATTTTGTGTTAGTGTAAGAGACGACTGTACAGGAAGTTCTTATGTTTTACCAAAGTATAATCGGATTGTTGGTATTAAGAAGGGATTGGGTTTCTGGATTTCTATCTGCTACACAAGAACGTCATTAAAATAGAAAGTATAAATCGAGGAAAGAATGAAAGTATACGGTCTCAAATAAAAATATAAAACGGATTCCATCCCTCGATTAATTAAAAAAATATATCACTTTGTTTAAAAAGATGTTTTGTAAAGTCAAGTCAGTGAGTCAGCACAGACTGAGAAATACTGGGGTACTTGACGTCGTGTGGTCCGGAGGGACAGGTAGTGGTTAAGGATCTCGAATGAGTTTGAGTACAGGTAACTCAGTCACTACGGTAGGTTGGTAGAGTAGGAGACAGCAGGGGAAGAGGAGGACGGAAGTCAGAAAGGGTCGTAGTCCCAGAAAGGGTTCCTCAGTTGAGAAACGTAGTCCACCGGTTTCATGACTTCGAAGTCGAAGTCGTAGTCAGGAGGGTTACTTATAAGTCCTGACTAAAGGAAATCCTGACTGACCAACCTAGAGGAACGTTAGTTTTCCTGAGAGTTCTCAGAAGAGGTTACGGTGTCACGTTTTCGTAGCTAAGAAACCGTGAGTCGAAAGAAATATAGGGTTGAGAGTGTAGGTGTGTACTGATGACCTTTTTGGTATAGTAACTGATCTGCCTGGAAACAACCGTTTCATTACAGAGACGAAAACTTATACGACAGATCCAACCAGTGTCGAAAAGAAGGTTCCTCGTTCAGAGAGAATTAAAGTACCGACGTCAGTGGTAGACGTCACTAAAACCTCGTGTTCTTTAATTTCAGACAGTGACAAAAGTAACAAAGGGATAGATAAACGGTACTTCACTACCCTGGTCTACGGTACTAGAGGTAAAAAACTTACAACTCAAAATTCGGTTGAAAAAGTGAGAGGAGAAAGTGAAAGTAGTTCTCCTAAAAATCAAGGAGAAGTGAAAGACGGTATTCACACCACAGTAGACGTATAGACTCCAATAACTATAAAGAAGGTCGTTAGAACTAAGGTCGAACACGAAGTAGGTAGGGTCGTAAAGTGTACTACATGAGACGTATCTTCAATTTATTCGTCCTACTGTTATGTGTCGGAACTACGTGAGGAAAGGGTTAAACCTTGGTTAGACAACAAGATACAGACCAGGATTGACAACGATTGTTTTATAAAGATTGTTTTATCAATTTATTGGTTCTGAGGGTACACGGAGAAAGACCTAAGATAAGACAAAGTACCACGTAAACACATAAGGACATGATCATAGTGTCACAAATACATCCTACCGACCTATTGTACAGACTTATAGATCTCATATTCAAACAACTCATCTCAACTGAACAACGTAGAACGGTGGTTTCGGATTCTATAAATCATAGGTCGGAAAATACCTTTTTCAAAACGACTGACGACCAGATCCAATGAGCACCTGAACTTAAGAAGATGTATTTATCGTCTTAATAAGACCGTTACAAGGGTCAAGGTTCAAGAACTACCGTTCGGAGTCTTTGACGAAGACAGATCGATTTACGTTTTACTTAAACAACCTCTCCTATAACCTCTCAAGTGTCTTTAAGAGACTTTCCTCCAATATCTTTTTCTGAGGTCTTTACTCACTCTTCGTGTCGTCCGGACCGTTGTCGCACTGTCTCTTCCGATGTTACGTCCTCTGTAAGCCAGTCTACGGTGGTGCCCCTTTTCGGAAGACTCGCGGAGGACGGGATGACATGGTGAGTGTATTCTAAGTCCCAAGACCCTCCCTTTTAAAATACAGACTTGATCTTAGTGTATACACGATCGAAGGTTTTTCGTTATTCCTCATGGAAAGGAGAAAGTATCTCCCTTCATCTCAGGACGGAAGATGGTCCTCAGTGAACTACCAAGTAAGTTTTATACTCTCGTCGTCCTAGAGAGGTTTCCCCGATACTGAACGAACCTTGACGTAACGTAAACCCCCTTTGACAGTAGAGATTTATGACATAAGATTAAGTGTTTCTATTAAGTAGAGTGAGAATAAAGTCGAAAAAGAATACGAAAACTACCGCATCAATTCCCGAAGGACCGCATAAATTCCCGAGTGACCATTTCTTAGGTGGACGGTAAGTAACGTCCTCTCCGTTCAAGTCAGGAATCCAGTCCTTCCAGGGGCCTCTTCCTTTGCCGTTTGTGAGGTCATACGAACGGACCTCTTAAGGTACCTGTTTCCTCGGACCGCCCGATGTCAGGTACCCCAACGTTTTTCAGTCTGTACTGTCTCGCTGATAGTGAGTGAGAGACTCTCCTTTCGATGACTAAAACCATACAACTAGAATATTAGTCGTTTATAACTTGAGTGAATAATGAAGATTCTCAGACAACTAAAAGAAGATGTATTTGTTAGTACTGTGAACTTTTACTGTTAAACCCTTGAAGGACCACCAGATCACCAGTTCTGAGGCACGAAGGTGACGTCCCCCACGTCCGAACTAGGACCACCCCCTTGATTCTAGGGGATACGACACGTCGTACCGGTTTTTTCTTTGATTGTTAAAATAGAGAAGGGTGGGTTAGGAAGATAAAGAATCACAAAAAAGGATTGACCATTGTAACCGGACTTGGAGGTTGTAATACTTGTAATACTATCATATATAATAACATAACAAGGATTAAAATTCCACTTACGGAAGTTCAAAAAGGTACATTTTTCTGTTTATGGAAAGATAGTACAATTCCTTCAAGGAAGGATAAAGATCAAATTTAGTATTTATTCATAATTTACTTAAAATAAGACTTGGACAACTTTACATAAAGTAACAAATTAGCTAGAAAGTGTATCTTTAAAGAGGAACGTGAGAATTCTTAATTAGTGTTAATCGGTGTTATATACAGTAATAAATTAGTAATGACTTAAGTCCATTCGTTTTACCTAAGAACGTAGAAACAAATGTTCACTCCGATGAAAATAGTTCAAAACTCCAATCTACAATTTACCAAAGTCTTTTCCTCAACCGTTAGAATAGAAAGAACTTCCTCCCTTTATTATTTTGATTCCAACGTTTCATTATTCTGTCTCTTAAAAAATTTCACCTTTACTAATAGTTTTAATATTAAACAAGAAAATTTTTCAATTATTTTTATCTTTTTATTAGTCAACGGGTGTGTGAGGTTTGACGGGTCCTCTTGAGGTAACATGTGAAAACAGGAGAGTGTTAATAATTCTCGTCTAGAAAAGTAAGAGTTTTACAGTGACAACCCGTTATTTAGTAGATATCCAACTTGGATGTTCACTGTGCTCACACAATAAATCAACGATTCAACACAGACTGAGAGAACACTGGGGTTCCTGACATCGACCGGTCCGACGAGACAGGTACCCTAAGAGGTCCGTTCTTATGACCTCACCCAGCGGTAAAGGAGGAGGTCCCCTAGAAGGGTTGAGTCCTTAGCTTAAGACGTCGGACCCAAGAAAGAACATGAGTCGTTGGAAGGGAGGTGGTCATTATGCACGGTTCTATATTTACAACTGTGACAAAGTTACGTATTAGAATAGACCAAAACACAAAAAGAAAAAAAAAAGTTACGTGATCTTTCACTTCACGTTCATAAAAAGTATAGAAACCCCTTCGTTCAGGAGGGAAGGTCCCTCGTTTCTCCTTGTACAAAAAGTTCAATACCTAACTTACTCGAATTTCACATACCACTTCCTCGTGATCCCTCCTTGAAGATGGGTCTGAACCTCTGATGCATCACCACCACCCATTCCTCAGGTATCCAGGTCTTCGTCGTCCTCGGTCCGAGATAAAGTTCAGTAATGGGACTCTTCGTCGTTCCGAGGTCTGTCCTCCATGCACCAAATGGGTCCCTTTGGTCCCGGGTCCGTGACCCAAAGTCTCGAAACGGTTTATAAGGTCATGGGAGTCACACCGTCCCTTTGACGGTCTTCGACGGTCAGGTCTGTCCTAACACGTCTGTGTCTTTTACCTTTCTGGTCGTGATTGGTCCCACCCTCTCTACTGAGTAGTCGGTCCCTCATACCAGATCCGCCGTTACCTCCGACAGTCTTACTGAATGTATGGACGGATGGCCGGGTCACTCGAAGGACGTCGAGGCGTCATTCTTCGGTGGAGAGTTAAGGGGTCAAACTAGGGACCCGGCCCTTCTAGGGGACCTCTTCCTTTACCGTTGGGGGAGGTCATAAGACCAGACCTTTTGGGGTACCTGGCTCCTCGGAACCGTCCGAGTCAGGTACCTCGAGGTTCTCAGCCTGTGCTGAATCGTTGATTTGTCGTTGGTCGGGTTTCCTCACCGTTGAACCTTAGTTTTGATCAAACTAGGTCCCTAGTGTTTCTTTACATTATAAAGAATGTGTGGACTCGAAAACTTAAATCTAAACCTGGACAATGCTATGTCATCTAAGGATGAGTCCCATATTTAGGTCCTCGCCTCCCTGATTGGGGTCCTTCTTTTCGGAGACAACTGGTAAGACACTAGTGGAAAGGTCTGAGTAAAAACGACGTGAGGTCCGTATGGAACGTGGTGTGTGACGAGTGGTGGCGTCGTGGGTTGGAATCGGGACGGTCGGGAGGTTCCGTTCCGGGGACACAGAGGAGAGGGTGAAACAGAACTCCAGAAAATAGAGTCCTTTCTCCGTGCACATCCTACCTCCTTAAAGAGAAGGAGCTAAAATGAAAGGTTTACAAGATACTCTCTGGTAGAATAGGGGACCACTAAGAGCTCAGACATAGAGGTCGGAACAGGACTGTTATCTTGTTGTCGAGCACCCACACTGTAGGGGAACCATGGGATGGATGTTAAGTTCGAGGTCTACGATTTTGATCTTGTATAATTGAACACGGTGGGACGGGAATCTATGGGGATACAGTCATTAATCTTGGTGGTTGGTCAACTGAATTAATCTTTGGGTTTCAGTAGTTGAGAAAAATTTACAAGAAATAAGAGGTAGAGGAGGTCAGGGTACTGAAGACTGAAGTAAATCCAGAAGTGGTAAAGGACAGACCTAGTAGTGTTATCGGAGGACTGGGTAGTTTGAGGTCATATGAAGGGTATTTCGGTCTAACTAGAAGGGTTTTGTGTTTCACTAATAGTGAGGGGAAAAATCGTAGGAAGTCACTATGGAGTGAGAAGACGAAAAGGTACAGTATATTTGACACCGGGAACCGACTTAGGTCGGACGTCAGAGAAAAACACACCGGCAGTTCTATTTTTACCTAAAATATAAAAAATTCACAAATTGGTTTATTTCTTCTACTTGTGGGTCGTTAACAGTATACACCGGTTGTTTCGGATTTCAAAGGTCTAGATCAGAAATGTCCTTTGCAAACGGTGGGGTGAGTTCAAATTTCCTGAGGTGAGACCGGGAGGGGGTTGGTGCGGGGAGGGGCGAGTCCCGTTCTTTAGGGGTCGATAGGTTTCCCGAAAGCGTGGGTCTCGGACACAGGAGGAGGAAGGTCTGTTATGGGGACCCTAAGAGTCGGGCTTGCCGGACTCGGGTGGCGATCCCGAGTGAGTCCGGAGTCTCCTCCGGTTTCAGTCGATAAACGTTCCTCAGTCCTGTCTCGGACCTGTACGTTCGACTCAACGAGTGTTTACACACACTCCTCCAAACTTAATGTCCTCGTCCCTGCCCTTTTCTTCCCTGGTCGGTCCTGCGACATGAACACGAAAACCAGACCCGGGGTGTTCACGTAGAAGGGACAACGAGTCTACCATTCCTTAGACGGACAGTACGTCCTCTGGACCCAAGTTAGGGACCCAGTCCTTCTAGGGGACCTCTCCCTTTACCGTTGGGTGAGGTCATAAGAACGGACCCTTCAGGGTACCTGTCTCCTCGGACCACCCGATGTCAAGTACCCCAGTGTTTCTCAACCTGTGTTGACTCGTTGATTGTACCGATGTGACGGTGTTCACATTCCTATGAATATCTTGGGAGATCGTATTCAACCTCTTCCGTTACCGTAGGGTCAGGTCATGAGAACGGACCTTTTAGGGTACCTACCTCCTCGGGTCACCCGACGTCAGGTACCCCAGCGCTTCTCAACCTGTGTTGAGTCACTAAAGTAAAAGTGAAAAGTGAAAGTACGGAACCTCTTCCTTTACTGTTGGGTGAGGTCATAAGAACGGACCTCTTAGGGTCCCTACCCCTTCGGACCACCCGACGACAGATACCCCAGCGTGTCTCAGCCTGAGTTGACTTCACTGAATCGTCGTCGTCGTCGTCGTCGGATTATTCATTCTGAAAAGGACTATGTATGGGAACGTGTGGCGTGAGTTCTGTCCGTGACTGTTCCGACTGAGAACCACGTGGGACGAGAAAGTGGTCGTAGATACATGAACGGAGGTAAAACGACAAGTAAGAAAACGACCTTAGGAGAGTGTAAACTCTGAGTCGAGGTTCCAGTCAAGGAGTTACTTCCAAAAGGATCAGAGAGAGAGAGGAGAGAGAAGGAAAGAGTAAATTAGAACCTCCGGTGTTATGGGATGTGTTTACAGATAGTGTCATAGAGACTGGGAAACAAGATGGACCAAATAACGTAGACAAAGGAAGTCACCTGACCCGGAAGGAACAGGTTACCTGACCTGGATCTGATTTTTCTGAATCAGATTAAAAAAAGACACTAGGTTAGTCATATTACCTCAAAGATCGTGTATTATACAGGAGTTACAAAAAATTTTCTTATGTACTTATTTTAATTTTATATACTGGTCAGATAGAATGGTTTAGGACCCTAGGTGTGAGTTTCCCGTCCCTATGAACATATAAGGTTCACTGATACCAGAGTAGGGTGAAAATAGGTACCCCTTAATTTTATTTTTGATCTTAGGATGTTAATAGACGTTAAAAGATATCCATGGTATACAAATACCGGAAACACTGGAACAAAACTCCAAACCACTTCAAGAGTTCCGAATTTTGAATGGAGCTCACAGCGAAGAAAGTTTTACGGAAGTTCGACTCAAACGAGAAGGGTGCCTACATGAGAACAGACTAACGTATAAAGATAATGGTCTAAAAGAGTAACAAATACAGAAACAGGGATTGTTCTACCTCTCAAAGAACTTCCGTGCTAGATATGTACGTAAAAACGTAAAGGTCACTGTTCCCGATATGGATTGTGAATTTTCAACAAATTATTTACAAACTAATTACAAGTATGTGAATCTCTGACACCTTCAATAAGTTAGGTTTCTTTTTCAGGGTCAGTGTCATAAAAGATAATAGTCGGGTAGAAACTTAAGGTCACTGTCGGAGTAATCTGATGGGATTGTCTTACATGTGGAGTAACCCTGTTTTCAAAAGGACATAAAAAAAAAGGGGGTGTCCGAATCTAGTCACGGACCGTGTATCGACACCAAGAACAACAAGTCAGTGATTCAGTACAGGTTGAGAAACGTTGAAGTACCTAATATCGTGCGATACGAGGACACAGGAATTGATAGAGGACCTCAAACGAGTCTAAGTACAGGTAACTCATCCGCCACGACAGATTCGTAGAGTAGGAGACGGTGTGAGAAGAGGAAAACGAAAGTCGAGCTCGTTGTCAGGAAGGTTACTCGTAAGTCCTGTCTAAAGGAATCCTACCTGACCAACCTAGAGGAACGTCAGGTCCCCTGAGAGTTCTCAGAAGAGGTTGTGGTGTTAAGTTTTCGTAGTTAAGAGATCATGAGTCGGAAGGACTACCAGGTTGAAAGTGTAGACATTACTGATTACCTTTTGGGTGTCGAAACTGATATACCTAGGAAGTGACCGTTTCACTACAGACAGATCCAAACAGTATTGAAAAGAAGGTTCCTCTTTCACAGAAAATTAAGTACCGATGTTTATGGTAACTGTCACTGACACCTCGGGTTCTTTCATTTTAGACAGTGACGAAGGTGAAAAGGGTGAAGAGAAACGAAACTTCACGACACTCTCTACGGTACTAGTATTAAAAAAAATAAAATAAAAATGAAATAAAATGAAATGTTATGACATAACCAAAACGGTATGTAACTGTACTTAGGTGGTACCCACATGTACGCAAGGGTTTGTACTTGGGGGGCGGTGGAGGGAGGGGTATTGTAGAGAGACCCAGTAGGGGTACGTGGTCGGGGTTCGTACGATATAGGACGTAGCCTGCATCTGACCG